>JANEYF010003161.1:0-79178 GCA_029963845.1 Rhamnusium bicolor
TTAAAGAAGAATCGTCGTACTTATTTAAGTAATCTCAAGCATGTTTCTGAAAATTAAGTCTGTCCCAACATATAGTTGTTAAGGCTCCTAAGCAGCCAAATGCAAGGTGATTTAGTCCCGTAATATACAAGTTGATCAAGTTGCTGATGTTATGCCCGCAAAAAAGTGGAATGCAAGGGTAAAAGCAGAATCAAAATTGCAAAGTACACCTACATTTTTATGCGAAAAGCAATTGCTTTGTAGTTTCATACAAATTAAATTATTTATGAAAGTGCAGCTTATAAACGTATTGTGCCCAATTGGGAGCATATTTTTCTTAATTTTAATAAAAAGTTTGTCTTAGAATGTTTTATGTTTTACTTAAACCTTCAAATATCATATCTTAAAATTTTTTTGTAAAGTTAAAGAAAAACAAAAATTAAATCATTCAATAGAAGTTTCGATTACTACTCGTAAGAAGAACCAAGAAGAATCTTACGAGAGGTCAATCAACATTATAAGAAAATATAAATGAAGTAAACATAAAAAAAATTTCCATACTGCACCATGTATGAAAATTAATATTAAATAAGGGACACTGTGTCCTAAAATCTAACAAAATAACAATTAAAACTGCACATGTTATACACACCATATTTACAAGGTTCAAAAGCTACTCGTAAAAAGAACCCAATATAAACTTACGAGAGATCAGTTCAGTCTACATTATTAGAAAATATAAATGAAGTAAATATGAACAATAAAAAATGTGCATACTGAACTCTGTATGAAAATAAATACCAAATAAGTAACGCTGTGTCCTAAAATCTAATAAATTAACATAAAAGCTACACATATTATACACACCATATTCACAAGGTTCGATTACTGCTCGTAAGAAGAACCAAGAAGAAATACGAGAAATCAGTCTACATTATAAGAAAATGTAAATGGAGTAAATAAAAACAATAAAAAAATTGCGTTACTGCACGCTGTATAAAAATAAATACTGTAATGAAGTGATTTTATTTTGTTAAGTTGAGTTAGGTAGCTAGATGTTATTTGTCTGTTTGAAAAATATTTTATCCATTATAGTACTGCGCTTGTAAATAATAACAGTTTAATTGTTAATTATAGATAGGTAGTAGTGATGTTTTTACGCACATTCCACATAGGCCAAGTGGCCGGCAGTAAGCGAATCGCGACGCACGCATTGTGTCCCCGGCACCCTTATGCCCGCGCTAACTGGAAGGGCCCGAGACTGAAAATAATCAAATTAGTTTCCGTCTAGCTCCCAACCGAGGAACCACGCCGGCCAGCACAGTGGGGGTAAACTCGTGAGTATAAGGATATATTGGAATTTAAATTTCATGCGGAATTATTCTAAGTCGATGAACGGGTGACGTAGCTGTAATAAACCGCGCATGACTACTGTGTCTCATCCTACTCCTGCGTGGGCGGTGTTTAGTAGCATGAGGATTTTTACAATCAAGTTAGTCTCCGTCTCACCGCTACCCGAAGCACCACGCCGACTTGGATAGTAAGTAAATCCGTGAGTATAAAGAAATAGGTAATTAAATTTAATGCGGAATTTCTAAGTCCACAAACGGGTGACGTAGCTGTAATAAACCGCGCATGACTACCGTATCTCATCCTACTTCTGCTTTTTGGCAGTGTTTAGTAGCATGAGGATTTTACAATTAAATTAGTTCCCGTCTGAGCGCTACCCGAAGCACCACGCCGACTTGGACAGTAAGGTAAACTTGTGAGTATAGAGGTACATAGGTATACAAAGGTAATTGCCGAATTTTTCGATAAACGGTGACGTAGTTGCAATATTTCGTGCATAACTACCGCGCTCATCCTACTTCTGCTTTTTGGCAGAGTTTAGTAGTTTGAGGATTTTTCAGAGTATCCGAGAACAGTCCGTTGCTGCCGCCCGTTCGTCCAGACGTGCCGACTCCGACCGCTCCAGAGAGGAAGCCAGCCCAGGATCCGGAAGTAGGTAGCAAGGTTTGATAAAGGTTTGGTAAATAATCGGTATTACTTGGCTGGTGAGTACTTTCCGGTTTTTTTTTAGAGTTTATGAACCGTGAGCGCCTAAGACGTATCCGCCTCATATCCTTCAGAACGGGAGAGCGGCCGAAGGTTGGAATTAGAACCGCGTTACACCGCGTGTTCTCCAGGCCACCTGAGCACGTAAAAATTCTGCAGGGTGACTTGGAGATACTAGCATTTGATACCGCGTGTCCTCTGAGGCCACCTGAGTCGCTTTTTTGGCAGGGTGACTTAGAGGTATTTCCGTAACCGCGTGCCTGCCAGGCCACCTGAGCACGTAAAAATTCTGCAGGGTGACTTGGAGGTATCGTCCGTAATCGCGGGTCCGCCGGGCTGCCCTGAGGACGTAAAAATTCTGCAGGGTGACTTGGAGGTATCGTCCGTAATCGCGGGTCCGCCGGGCTGCCTGAGCACGTAAAAATTCTGCAGGGTAGCTTGGGAGTTTTGGCTTTACCGTCGCCGTCTTAGATTTGCACCTGGTCGGCTTGCCACTCCTTCCCCCCCCTCCAACTTGAATTGGCTTAGTACCGCGTGCCCTCCAGGCCACCTGAGCACGCAAAAATTCTGCAGGGTGACTTGGAGATAGCTTCAGTTTACCATCGCGTGTTCTCATTGAGACCATTCCTGAGTTCAAAATGGCTGCCCCAGCAGGGTGACTTTTATGAGGTACTTCCCTTAAATCGCGTGCTACTGCCAAGGCCACCTGCAACATAATTTAAAGATTCTGCAGGGAACTTGGAGGTGATCGTACGTAAATGTCTATATTCAAGGGGTAATAGAACGTAATAAACTAAGTGTAGTTTTGTATATAAACGTTTCCCGTGAAATCAGTTAATTCAAAAAAGGAAGGACTTGTTACTCCTTTCATACCGTATGTAGTTACCTATCAATTATTATATAGCCACCGTGCATTGCAGGTTTAATTACGCATATCGTCAAAACGATAGCTTCTATCAGACAAGCGTAGTCAGAGAACGTTATAGATATACAGTTGCTTAACACTATCGTTTCTTCCCCTCCGCTATAAATCCGCCGTGTAAAAAATAAAAATAAAATTATCGCGATAATTCACCGTTTCACCGAGTAATTACCCCAACAAATCATGATATGTACATAAAAATTTAACAGATCATGTAACATTATAAAATTTATCCGTCCCAGTTTCATTGTTGCAACTTAAGACGTTGTAGAATTTATTGGCAAACAACTATGTCTTAATTATCACCTTTAAGGGATTGTAGCTCCTTTAAGAAGTGACTTAAGGTAAATGTTTATATACAAAACTGAACACATTTAATAGTCCTATTACCTCCATTGAAAAAGGTAAGTTCAATTATCCGGACCCCTGCATATGCTTTAACATTCATTTAAGTCTCTCTCACTCTGTAAATGGCCCGCATAGAGTAAAGTAGAACCCCCAAAATACGAAATAATCGCCTATACCGAGGTGACACAGGAGACATGTGCACCGCCGTAGCATGTTTAGTCAGAGAGATATTGATCTTGGAAATTTGGCAACGACTTAGTCATAATACGTAATTGTCCTTTTTTAAGTACAAAAAATTTTTGTCCACCAACTATGTCGGTTTCCCCGAAAGTGACATGTACTCTCTATCTTATAAATGGCATCCTGTATATTTTTTTTACCTATCTGATTCGTCTCTAGATTTCTATTCAGGCCATGTATCGGAACATGGCATTGGTTTTTAAAAACAGTTAATATCAATTTTAGTTTGTAAGTCCAGGTGGCCCTGATATGAACCTTGGCAGATATTGATGCGTAGTGTGTCGTGATATCGAAGAAACCTCTGGCATGCAACTTTGTGCCTCATATTTTTTTGGAATAACCAGTCAAGCTGAACAGACTAATAAGATCTAACTTTAAAAAATTATTATCTTAAAACAACCCACGTTATCTTAAAAACCTAAGATAGGACCACATTATTTACTTCACCAAGTTAAAAAATACTTATTTATCCTTTATTTATTTGTCCAATACCAATTGCTGTGCCTATCATATTTTGCTTTCTTCATTAAAATGAGTATAGATGTTCATCATTAATGAACACCGTTTAAATAAGTTAGATCTTATTAGTCTGTTGATTGGTTATTCCTAAAAAAATGAAGGCACAAAGTTCTGCCGGGGTCTTTTCGATATCACGGCACGCTACGCATCAATATTTGCCAAGTTTCATATCAGGGCCACTTATTAGCGAACTAAAGTTGATGTATTAACTTCATTTAACGAAGCATGTTCCGTAAACATGCTTGAACAGAGAATCTAAAGACGAATCAGATAATAATAAAAAAATAAACAGCGTATTAAAATAAACAGAGTAGATGTCACTTACCGGTAAGAAACTGGAACTGGTGGACAACCATTTTTGTTTAAAAAAGAAAAAATTAACATTATATAAGTGTGCCACAATTTCAAAACGATTTCTCTCTAAATAAATCTGGGTGTCTCCAGTACATGTCCCCTAAATGTCACCATATGTTGTTTTACATAAATCTAATAACCCGTCGTCGCATGGCTGAAATTATCAGTGTTGAATTAAAAACTTGGATTTACAAAACGAAGGCACCAATAATCATTGAAAAAAATGACTAAACTTTTCATAAATGACTAATTTGTATTTGACTACAAGTACCATTATTCAAAATATAAAAGCATTCGTTAATCGTAAATACAAAACTATTTTGTTATGTTAAATGTGCATTTCTGGACGAATCTTGACGAATTATGACGATACATAAAATTTCAGACAAAAAAAATTCTGTCTTTGTGTCATGTCTGTCTATCATGTTAAGAATATCTTGTTTTGAGATAAAGCTTTAAAAATTTGGTACACCATTATAGAGCAAGGAAGAGATTGACTTCGTTGATGAAGCAAAATGGGTCCCAATTTTTGAAACGTCAAAAAATGTGACTTTTTGAAACGTCAACGTGACTTTTTTGAAAGGTCAAAATGTGGCTTTTAGGAAACGTCAAAAAATGTGACTTTATTGAAACGTCAAAAATTACTTTTATTATGAACTCCAACACACGTCGAGTTTTACTACAGTAAGGAAGTTCTGAGCCCCAAGGAATTGGCAGCGGTTTTATTAATTCCATCATATTTTATTTATACTTTCAATCTATGTTCTTAAAATTACTTCATTAATGGTTCTTGTTCTTGCAAAACAATACTTAACTCCTATAATAAATTCAATATTTTTATGTTTGCATAATATAACAGTTCTTCACTTACCTTTCGACATCACGAGGAAATAAATAAAAGTTTTCATTACTACTAACTTTTATTTGTACACTCTTTATATGAGCAAACCATTCCCCCTCTTTTATTGTCGTTCCCATTTTAAAATAAAATAAAATACAATACAATTGTCACAATAAACCAGTTACGCGTAAAGCACTTACACCACGAGTTATTTTTTATTTCGCTGAAAACATACACGCCGCTCTGACGGCCACTACTACACTGATGCTTTTCAGAATAATGGGTCAGAATAACGGCTCTTGAAGGTTCCCGGCGGCGAGGTCTAGCAACAAGGAGAAATAAGCTACAGGTTATATTGTGTAATAGACTTCCAAGAGCGTAGCTTTGGAAGCGAAAAAGTACCGCACTTAAAAACCATAGAACATTAAAATTACTAAAACAGCGAGTTGTGACTCTGCCAAACGACAACGATGGCATCGTTACACGGTCAAAAAAATATGTGGGTAATGAGAAACAGGGAATTAAGATGAATGAAGAAGCAATATGAAATGGTTTTATATGCATATTGCATGTGCTGTGAGTCTTCATATTTCTTCACTCAACGGTTTTAAACAGTTTAAAACTAATTACAACATGTTTTCTTTGGTAACTTGTTCTAAATAGGTTTAAACAGAAAAAACTGTTTAAAAGAAAAGAAACACAATTTTTTTTAATATGTCTTTTATCAACCCTGCTGTAAAGTATACTTTAGTATAAAAGAGCAAATATAGTATAATTTTTTTTAGTAATTTTTATTCATTAAACAGACCGTAGAAAACGTATAAAAATAATAATCTTCAGTTTGTGATTTTAAAGAGTAACGAAAAACATAAATTGTAGCAAATAGTTCCATGATCCTAATTAAGATCATATGGAAGTGAAGTATATGGCGTTATGTATCATTAAATAGTAAAATTTCCTAGCCAGAGAAATGTTGAAGAAAGTTTACAGTGCGTTGTAATAAAAATCTTTGTTTTGAGCAAAATGTCACTTAGAATCGTATGATTCTCATGCGATGAAATGCGCAGCAATATACAACTTTGCTCTGTAAATTAGAATACCATTTTTTCTTGGTAATTTTGATTCTTTATATACGTTCCTCTTCAGCTTTTCTAATGTGAATTTTGTTTCCATAAACTTCATTTTTCAAAGAGGAAATCTCTGACTGAGATTAGGAGATCTAGGTGGCCATTGTACAATAACAACTAGTAGCAATAGCAAGTTTTAATTAATTTACAAAAACATAAATATCTCAAAGACAATGGGTCAAAAGACAAAATTACCTGAAGTGAAATGAATTTAGAACGCTGTAAAGAATTAAAGTCAGCGAAAAAATGTAGCATTCCATTTATGAAAATAAAGCTGTATTGTGCACTCTCAAAAAAATTAACTACATTTTCGATTTCTACATAAAAAATTAAATAAAGTTTACTTTTGACGTTTCTTTTACCTAGATTAGTATACGACAAAAATGCCTGATCTTTTGTAGCTACCAGAACTTGTATAGTTGTATTTTATTGTCGTCGGATGTTTGCTGCAAAGCAATAAGGATTAGATTTAAGTGTCCATACTCTGATGAAAATAAACTACCAAATACTGTAGATAGTATAAATAATTGACTATTACTACTGAATTTGTTACAATATAAATAAATACATTTATTTCATGAGTGCAACATCATATAAAGAACGATTTATATTACAGATATAATACATTAACAATGATAGTTGTAAGAAGCTTTATACGTTGCATATTTTATAGCTAGATCTAAGTATTCTGATAAGTTCCATTGTGTTCACTGGGAAACCTGAAGGAAGTCCCTGGGGAATAATTAAAATGTATTGCTTGGAAGGTAAATACATCATCAGATATAATATATAACTGTACCAATAATTTCAATCGAACATTACCGCCGGCGGATATCACTACGGTTATAAAGGTATAAAAATACACATACAAATATTTATCTTACTGGATTATTCACAAAATAAATAATAACATGAATACATAATAAATGAAAGTTGTTTTTGTGGCCATAAGGATTTAATCCATTAAGTTAGACGCAAGCTTAAAATTTGTGTTTCAGTATAACTATACAAGGTGTCCCAAATATGATTTACAAATAATAGTTAAAATCCAAATAGCACCAAAGTGATGGAAACTGGCATTGGAACTTTAATATGGTAGACATTGCATAATTGTCACTAAATTAGCGACTTTAGTGTAAAATTCACCTTTTGATATGCCCGTGTAGTAACAATTAGGAAAATTCTATTGAATTCAGATACCGCATAGTTATTATACTTTCAAATAGCTGCTGCAGTATGTGCAACGTCGCGGTTACTACTCTGCATTACTTTAAAGTATTTTCAACATTAAAGTGAGAATTAGTGGTAATGCCGACTGCACAACGTTATAATGATTCTTCAAAGTATGATACTGAAATGTTCTTTTAAAGTTCCGTACGTTGTCGGTACTTTTGAGCTTTAAGTTTGAACTTTTGCAACATTAAGAACACTTTCTTTTTGGAACTAATCACACATGGCATCAAAAAAACAGTAAAACAACAATAAATATTTTCCGGCTTTCATCGACCTTTTATAGAAAAAGTCAGTTAAGTGAAGTTAACAATTTAACAAATGATTTGAATTATGCTGAACCGACCCTTATTCGATGAAATAGATAAATACGAGATAAGGAAAATTGTTGGGAAAATCGGACATTGCAGTGAAGAACCAACAAATGTTAAAGTAAAGAATATAATTGATTGTGATTGTTTGTAATTTACCATTAATTGTTATTAATTAAAATTTCGCACACTGAACAAGTTCGCAAAATTCAGACAAATGAATAACTTAGGAAAGTTACCAAATTTACGAATACGTGAATGATCAGATGACAGAAAATATGGATAATAGTGTCAAGTTTGGGCAATCGAGATTTTCACCACATTGAATTTTATTGGTGTTCAAGGTAAATCCTCGAGTGAATCATTTGTTTGATTTTTCGCTAATAACATTTTCACTGGTCACTTGTTGATGTTTAGTCAGTCATTAATGTGTTGCCAATTCCAAACAATAAAACTATTTTTACTTATACTCTATTCATTTTATATAAGCACATAAAAGATTCTAGCATAGGCGCGCGGTATTGTATAAATAAATTTTGCGAATTTACATATTGCACCACGAGCCTATAATACTAGAGAACTATGCACGACTGAAGGTTGACAAAGGATCGCTCTGCGAGTCCAGTAAAAAAAATTCTATACTCATATGAAATGAATGGATCGGATCAGCCAGTTCTACCAACTTAAAAGTGAGGGTCGTAAAACGTATAGGAATTTTGCAGTAACCTTTTCGTAGTAGCAGTTTAAAGCTACCAAGAAAATAACGTTATTCGTCGCATTTGCTACGTTTTGAGAAACTATTATTGAGTGATGATGCCATATTAACATAGATAAAATATAGTTCTGAAAACCATTTTTTTTAATAAAATATGGTAATTTGCAAACACCTTTTATAAATAGATCATTATTAATTCATACCACATAAACAAAAAAATCTTTTCCATCATACATTTTACATTTTCGAATATACACATAATTTTTGACCAATTTTCTTTTTCGATAAAGCAATTTTCTAGAAAGTACGTCTTTTTTATTGAAGTATCATGTAAACATTTACAGAAGAGTAGTCGTTTTAATTTCTACACAGGTGAATGCAAATCCTCTTGGTTTATTACCTACACATATTTCATTTAATCGATTTAACTTGGACATATTGACTTAAAACTCACAATCAGTAAGTTCGATTGCAATACATTATATTTTGCTATTCTAATGAGAGAGAGCAAAATATAGTTTGCTTTCGTACCACTAAAGGGCTGCTTCAAAAAGTTAATGATTTCTACTACTTGGTTAGGTTCCATTTAGGTAATAACCTAGATGTCAACACGTAACAGGGAGGGTTCCGGACTAGTAATTGTTACGTAATAACTATTCCCCATTTTGGTGAATACTTGGTAGACGGATCCTTCCCATTACGTAACGGTCGTATATTGCGAAAACCTTTAAAGTTCCACTGATGGTAGCTACTACGTAGAGACTACTAAATATGCTGCTTGGGAACGTATTGATGCAATTTACTTCATAAATTAAGAACGAATAAAATGGGTCACATTCATAGCAATAACCTATGTAATAACCTTCTTACTCGAGAAGATCGACGACGTCTAAAACTTGGGCCGCACTAAGCCGGACGAAATCGGCTCGGACGGATCGGCTTCGGAACGGTACGTTAACATAGTAACATAATTTCCGGGTGCCGATGGTTGAACGCGCATTCTCCCGTGGAAGAGCATGGAAAACATGTTTTAGTTTAAATAGTTTAGTATTCTGTTCAATTGATTTTATTTATATGTAGACCAATTTGCATTCCATGGGAAATATTCAGGTGGAATGCTCCTAGAGGATTCCGAAACGACTATCCGCCTGCCGACCAGTGCTGGCTGGTCAAGCGTGGGTTTAAACATATTTGCTTTATTCCTTCGGCAATTTTATTTTCCATCCAAGCCGATTCCGGCCACGTCAGTGTGGTCCAAGATTAACTAGAAAAGTCGCTTGTAATGTTTCATCGCGAATTTTGAATTCCTATTAAAACGTATTAGTAAAAAATGATTATCTGACAAAGATAACGCTAAAAATTGTGATCACATCTTATTTCACGTATTTACAATGCACCAGCGAAAGGCAAGTTCACAAAAAAATTTGTATGCGTTAATTTAGTTAAAATTATACATAAGAACCTTTACTACCAATATCCGAGATTTATTTCGAAAATTAAATAATCATAAATATAACAGCAGCCGCAGGAAACTGCTTGGTTTATTTGATTCCGATAAACGCTGGCTATCGTCACATGCTCGCAGCTTGCAGCTTAACGGTTTGCGAGAGGTCTACTTACGTACAGCGCTGGTAGAATGAAGCACATATTGTCATTATTTAAAATTTTGGGGTTTAGAAGAGTTAATATTTGTTTATTACGTAATTAATATGTGAAAGATTTCAGATAGGCGATTTGTGTAATTTTCTGGCATCAAGTAGCGATTCTAATCAACCGCAATACAGTGATGTAAAAAGAAGTATTTATTTATCAATTTTATAATGTGTTCTTAGACCGTTTTCTAAATTTTATAAATTGTGCATTATGCATTGCAACATTTAAGAAAGAATCAATAACAAATAGATATGTATTAGGTGACTACTTATTTTATACGCATAACAGTTTTGTGTGTGTTGTAGAGGGTTATTCATTATAAATTACCCACCCCTTATCATCGGTATTATTGTCTATAGAAAAAAAGTGTTAAATAAAAGGTGTGTGGTTATGACTAAATTTTGTTAAAGTGCTATCAAATGTACAGTAGCGTGCAGATTTCTGGGGATACAAAAAACCAATATTATTTTTTAAATGGGATACCCTGTATATTATTAAATTTTTAGAATGATCCTTTGGTCCTGATTTAAAAAAATATACCATATCTTACCCCTATCATATACCGTTTTTGAGTTATTAAATGTCAAATATCTTAGTTGAACTAGTTACTGTAAATATGAAAAAGTTAACATTATTATAGTAAGCTGTGAAAATGACAACTATTATGTTTGATAAGTGTTATTTCTTTAATGAAATAATCAAAATGGTTTACAGTGAGGAAGAAAAAAGTCCAAATATTTACTTGTTAAGTATATACAAAATAACAAAAATAAACGTACAGCAAAAAGAGCATATAGGGTGTTGTATCCAAATCGCCCAACACCATCATAAAATACGTTCAAAAATATTTACCGAAAGGTGAATAATACCTCCAGTTTTAGTAGAAAAAAATGTGTAGTTCAAACAAACTCGGAAGAACAGCTAGATATACTGCTTCATTTCGAAGGTAAGCCTATCCATATTTATTTACGAATAGACTATTTTGAAACATGTAACGAAATTGCAAGCTATTTCATTCCAGGTTGTTGTGTTCCACGATGAATTAAGTTTCTGCTAGTCTAGTTCAGATGGCGCCACCGATTTCTACTGGAACAATTGGTTTTACAGATTTTTGGCACTAAATATCTATCTATCTTTATTGCTCATACTCTACTCTCAAATGTCTGTCTCTTTCCAAACTATAACCGAGTTTAGGTGGGAGAACAGAACGAAGCTTCTTTTTTTGTGCAGCGTTCAGATGGAAACCATCTCTAATTCTGCGGTCTGGTAAAATTTATATGTTTTCTGGTATTATCATTTGATTTTATGATCATCATTATTTAAAAAGTTGCTATATTGATTTAAAGTACCTTTGAGGTAATTTTCATAATAATATTGTACCGTAATTTTCTTGATTTACGCCTTGGGCGAATTTGCTTTTCGGTGATCCGTTCACCTTGGTTGTTCTTTGGAACAGCCATCATTAATATTGATTAGTATCGATTTATCGTGCCTTGTTGGCAATTTATCTAATATCCCTCTGATAGTGTAATAAGTTCGTGTGTTAATTTAAACTAACTTTCGGTTATTGTAAATTTTAGATTTACTCGGCAACGGATATCGCCATTTTGTATCGTAGTTAGTTGTTTTCTGTCTTTGTCCGTTGATGTTTTAGGTCACTTAGCTACATTGGTAGCGCTCTGAACAGTGGTGACTGGTGACATTTGGAGATTGGTACACCTGGTTGGACCAAACCTATTTGTTTATAACCTTTGTGAAAATTATCTAATGTGGTGCATTTGTTTTGTGGTGGATTATTTTATAAGAGTGCATATATTTATCAACCAGACCTCAGTAACGTAACGTTTTTCTAAATTTAAAATATCGAATGCTTACTTGACCGTTTAATTAGTATTTAATCAGGAACGCTGCTCTAGTGGAGCTTTGCCTAGTTCTCTGGCAAAGATACCTGCCTAGTTATCTGGCAATTGATTAACTTTTGATTATCTACAGTAAACATATAGTCAAGTTATATATCTTTATTTAACTTTATCTGCAATTCATTATTACCTCTCTCCGAGGAACTAATAAATAATTTAATTTAACGTTACCTTCAAGTTGAAAACTATCACATTGTTTCATATTTAGCAAATACTTATTTACGTTATCTTTATAGTTGCTTGTCTGTATACAGACATTCTAAATTCTATTTTCTTGAAGATTAACTTCTTTTAGTACAAAAATATCTTAACATTTAGTGAATACCTATTTCACTTGTTTATTATCGTAGCTACACCTAGTTTATTTGTTGGACTAGTAATTTGTCTATTTAACGTAACTTTTATTGGTACTTAAGTTAGTTGAAGTCTTCAACTTCCTAAAATATTGTAGGACACCGATCCTAGTTTGTTCAAATTTGTGTTAACTCATATTTTGTCTACGTAGCTGGACAATTCAAACGTCACAGCTCTTAACTTTGTTTTGCCGATAATACTGATCTCATAAAACTCTCCCCTTTTTATGTAAATACCTGGACCAAGAGAAAAGGACAACTGGTGGATCGAACTGATCATTATATACTGGGTGGAGCAGGAAAATGATATTTTATACAACTGGCATTTTTTCTCAAGGGTAACTACAGTACTGACAGTGGTGAGTCAAATTGACACCGAACCCATTAAGAGCTTAGCTGTTGGTGGATTCTTCGCTGGACTAACCCATTGGAAATTACGTAAGATCTTCGTCCCCAGTAAACATTTATATTTGGTCAGAAGAAATTTGTAAGAGATCAGGCATTTCATTTTTTGTTTTTTTCTCTTTCAATATCATTTTCTTGTGTGGTTAGTTGTTGGTCTTCAACCACAAGTAAATTTTTTGACTAAAAGAGGCCATCTGAGCCAATTTAAATATTGTGTACATATACCAGTTTTTATTATATTTTGTTATTAAATAATATCTTTTTATTCAACTTCCTTCCCAGCCGAATTCAAGTATTAACGTTATCTTTACCTTTTAAAGTAAAATTTTAATTATTTGGTACTTGCAAAAGTCCTGGCGCCCAGCCTAGATTTTGGTGAGAACTCAAATCAATTTAAGCCCTTATTCACGACCTGCTCACTGAGCTACCGGTCAATAAGTACAACCCCCAGCTTATTGTGTTATGCCAACAATTGGACGGGGGGTGTTGCAAACATTATACTATTATTTAGAAAATTCTGAATGTGGTATAAATAATGCAGTCGATCAATTAGGTAAAAGTTATTCCAAAATCCAACGTAAGTTAAAAAATAACAGCTACAGACCATATAAAATTTTACCAGTAAAAGATTTAACAGAGCCCTAAAAGGAAAAGGCTGGACTTTTGCCGCCATTTGATTCAAAAGTAGGATGAAGATCCAGATGTTTTTACTAACATATCATGGACTGATGAATCATTCTTTTCTACGGCAGGAGTTTTTAATAGGAAAAATGGAAGGTCGTGGGAAAACAAGCACAACAAAAAAAGGTTGATAAACAAATAAAAAAAATCAGGAAGAAAAACTGTTAGCGTTTGGTGTCGAAACAAAATTGTTGGAACTATATTTTATGATTATAATTTAACTGGAGTTACCTATCTGGAAATAATTATCCCAGAAGCCGAAAATGTTCTTTTGCAGACGTTTCCGGAAGCCGAACTTGATGATATGATTTGGATGCAGGATGGGGCAACTCCGCATAGTGTCCTACCCGTTCGAGATCATTTGAATAATGTATTCCCAATATGGATAGGGAATAATGGACCTATTAAATGGCCACCTAACAGTCCAGATTTGACCCCAATGGATTCATTTTTTTTGGGGATTTCTAAAAGACATTGTCAATAATAATAATAACAATAACAATATAGTATTCAAGTCATTAAAGACAGGATTCGACTGGTATATTGGTATATATGGTATATTTTTGAAATCAGGAACAAAGGATTATTCCAAAAATTTAATAACATACAGAGTATCCTATTTAAAAAGAAATACTATTTTTTTGTATCCCTTGAAATCTGCACACTACTGTACTTTTGATATAATTTTAACAAAATTCAGTCATAACCACACAACTTTTATTTAAAACTTTTTTTTCTATAGGCAATAATAACGATGATAAGGGGTGAGTAATTTATAATGAATAACCCTGTACATAGGGCGTTTCAGAAATAGTATACTAAAATCCCACAGTGGGCCAAATTAAGTAAAAGAATTCTTATGATCGTGTCCAAAAATGAATCATTTCCAAGATACAATATGTATAAAGTATTACCAGAAATAAGTTTTACAAAACATGGGATATAAGCCAAACTCTTTGGAGGCTAGTAACTGTTTACTTTTCAGATTTTTTTATTTGTATGGCGGTACAATGTGCTTTTGATTAAATAAATGAAAAAAGGGTGATTTGGATAAAAATTGCGTAATATTTCTTAAAGAGCAAAGCGTTCTATTCAAAAAAAATATCATATTTTTTATAATAACTCATCATTTTCGAGAAAAGTAAAAAAACTTCAACTTTATGCATAACAGGAGCCACCAACGTACATATTACCTATGTGAAAATAAGTATAAGTAATATTCAAAGTAAGCCCATGCCCAATGCCTTGAAAATGCATCTATTTCTAAATGTCATTATTGTTGTCATATTTGCCTCCAATGTTTCGAAAAAAACAAAAAATTGTTTTTGGCGATATTTTACACACTCTGTATCTTGCAAATGGTTCATTTTTGGACACACGTCCATAAGAATTTTTACTTATTTCAGCCCGTAGTATACCATGTTTGGTATACGATTATTTAAACACCTTGTATACAACGCGCATAAAACTGTTTTATTATTATAATATGATTAGATGTGTTCATGTATCCAGAAACGAAACACCACATTCTTGCTAACATTTTTCTTTAATTACACTTATCCACATAGCAAAATTTGTGTACTGTGCGTATTGGACTCGACTACTAAGAAATATACCCAGCAGCAGTTATTTATTTATTATTATTACTTACATTACCCCAGGATTTATTTATTTATTACCATACAGACAAAGTGAGTGATAAGCGTATTCCACACTAGACATAGACTGGCTTCGAACTTGTTATGTTCTCGTCAGTATGCCATAAATAATGGAAAAGACAAATAATGATAGCAAACCAGCCTAGCCTAAAGCAGACTAAGCAAGACAGACATTAGTTTGACGTTTTCCTGCCTAAAATGGCATTTAGAAATTATTTTTAATTCAGATGTTAGTATTCAGTCAAGAAGAAACGTTGACCGTTGCACATTGATCCTTGGTTCTTATAGCAATTCTGCACATTATGAAATAACATGCAAAATATTGGACTTATATTTTAGAGAAAAATTACATTTCTCAATACAAAATGTTGAATTAAGAACACATATTACTGATGGCTTTAGCTTTGATGTTCGAATTTTAATGCAAGTTCTATCAGTACGTATACCTCTGAAAGAAACTCTGTATCTTGCATCGAAATCACACCACTTTGTGCCTTTGTGGATTTTTGTCTAGCTTTTTCAGGACTTACAATGGTTCAACCCGTTAGTGGCTTAGTTTTAAATTATCGTGTCCAACATCTTTACACATTTTTATCCTTTTTACTCCTATAGTTCTTAAAAGAGGTTTACGTTGCCCGCAATAAACAATTCTGATTTTATACATTGCTTAAGTAAGTGAGATTGCATGTTTAGAAAAAGCATACTAATAGAAAGTCTGTAGTGTGGTATAACTACTATGATTCATATTAATTGTCTTAAGTTAACAGTGTGAAATATTTTATCATTCATCAAACTGCATATACATTTCTTTGGAGTTCCCGGTATGTTAAATAGATTTGTTACTGTCACTACATTTCAAATTGTAAAAAACATAATTCAAAATTTTAAATCTTGCAGACTATATAAATATGGCCGTTTAAAGATTTCCCTGTCAGACAGTGCTACTTAGGTGATTTATAATTCCAGTCTACTACATTTTTTGCAGAAATTTTTCATCTTTTTCCTGAGATGACAGCAAGTGACAAATAAGTTTGAGGTTATTCGACATGTCTCGACAAAAAAAATAAACATATTTATTAATACAAATTGCTGAATGAAATAAACAAAATATGCAGTAAAATCTGCGTTAAACAATACGCTTTTACTACATTGATTTGAAAATTGTAATTTATCTTCTTTCTTTTAATAAGATTAGCAATATATTCATAAGTTTATATAAATAGATAGATCTCCCCACAACATGTACAGTATTGGTCATTAAAAATGGGACAGCTCTCCTTGTATAGTGTAAAAGTGACTTTTTAAATGCATGTCAGTATTGATGTATCAATATTATGTAACCTATTAATATTAATAATCTCAATACACAACTAAATTTTAGCAAAAATCTGTGATAAAGGTTGTTCCATTTTTTATTGCCCGCAACTGGACAAACTAATAAGTTACAAAAAATTTTAGACATTTTTTTACATAGATTTAGGCAAAAATCTGGTAAACATTGTCTCAACTATATCATCGCGAGATAATTAAAACTGGTTTTAATCATATCCCAATGATTTCAACTTGATTAGGGAACCGCGCGTCGATTATACAATGAGCGCTGTTTCAAATCGACCAGGCGTTAAAAGAAAATCCAATAGTGAATTATGCCCGCTTCACCTCTACTGAGAAAAATCAAAACTCCAATAAGAAATATGTATCTACAGGGTGATTATTTTAAGTGCTCCACTCCATTTCTTCGCTTTATTTTTCACCTGGGAAAAAAAAATACAAAAATTGTACTTATGTATTTTTTTTTCTGAGGAATCCAAATTCAAATAGGGAAAACAATTGAATGTCAAATAAAAAGTTATGGCCGATAAACTGAAAAATACAAAAATTAACACTCTGGATTAATGCTAAAATGAACACATGATATTCCACTGAATATAAATGCGTATCACATTTTCTCACTTCCGGGTTAACCAGAAATTACTTCAATTTTTTATTTGAAGTGACACAGTGTATATTCAGCTCAATTTAAAGAACGTTTTTTTCTTAATTCAGCAATACATATTATTATTTTCATCCTTCATATTTAATAAGATACTGCTGTTTAAATTTAAAATGGTAATAAAAATAATTGACTTTCTTAAAGAAAAATGCAATTTATATATATTTAATATTACACAGAATTATTATTAAATAAGACCAGTATGTTTTTTAAAACAAGGTCATATATAAAAACAAATAAAAGCATTTAAGTAATTTATCCATAAAGTAATTCTGTATATTTTGTTTACAACAAATGTTCGAAAACAAAAACATTACTACTTTGTGCAAATGGAGCCAAAGGCGTTTGATCAAATTAAAAATTAGAGTAATTAATATAATTAACAATTCTATTATTTTATGCAGATGCAAAGAGAATTTGGTCAAACGCCTTCAGCACTGATTGCAGTAAAATTAGTTTTAAATCAAATCTATGGAAATATTTTAATTTCTGAAATAAATAAATTATATAAATGTTTTTATTTGTTTTCATAGACTGACTTGATTTATAAGAAACTTTTGTGAAATTATGTGTTGTATCTCTCAAAGTATATAATACTCATCTCTGTGAAGAATTTAGAACAATCAATAACATGCTAGTATATGAATGCTCTTGGAAATTGTAGTAAAAATCCAACTTTTAGAATATTGTGAAAAAAATAATTTGATAGTCTCAAATTAGGTAGGATTTCGTAAAGAACATTATTCTTGTGAATCGTAATACAAAATATAAGTGATAAATTTGTTAAGGCAATTGATGACAATAATATTATATTGGCAGTTTTCTTGTATTTTCGAAGAGGTTTTAAAACTGTTAATAGAGAAGTTTTGCACTGAACTGATTCTGCGGTTGGCTCCTTGTGAATCATTATTAAATATTTTAAATATATGAAAGAAATTTGCTTTTTAATGTTTCAAAAATATTTTATTAGTAACTCTACACATGTTTCGGCTTTTTAGACCTTTGTCAAGAGTACAGGGAATACTGAACAGTAAAATTTGTGTTCATTACTTATATAACCACATCTGGTACCTACTATAAAACTATTGTAAAATATGTTTTTATGAGTTAAATATTACTTTATTTTTTAAATCTAAATTATTTTATTTAAAATGTGGTGGCCGGTGAAAACCTGTAGTACATTCGTTAAATTTTTCTTAATTTTAACAGCCTTACTTATTTCTAATTGTTCTAATGGATCAAGTTTCTCGCCTTTCTTTTCTGAATGGAGTAATTTGACATTAGTTAAATCTACAAAATGACTGTTTTCTATACAATGCGTTGACATGCCCGTACTATATACATTGTTTACAATAGATTCCCTGTGTTCCTCGAATCGCTTCTTTACATTTCGTCCAGTTTGTCCAATGTATATAGCATCACAATCGCTACATTTTAACTCATATACTCCTGTTTTTTGTAACTTTTCAGTTTTGTCTTTATTATTAATTAACATTTTACCTAAATTATTTTTATTTACAGAAATTTTTCTACATCCCAGTTTATTCAGTTTATTACTAACTCTATTGCTGATTTTAGGCCTATAATTAATACATATATGTCTCTTATTGCATTCTTGGGAAGAAGCGGCATAAATCTCTTTACGTAAAGTTTTCTTGTGTTTGTTTTTTATTAGTTTATCTATTAGGTTTTTTTATAGCCATTGTTTCTCGCAATTTCTTTGATTACGTTAACTTCTTTTTTAAGAATCTCTTCGTTTAATGGAAATGTTAATAGACGGTGTATGTAGCTGTGGAATGGTGCCATTTTTATTTGCAATGATTGTTTAGATTTACTATGAATTATTGTATCTGTGCAAGTAGATTTACGATAAATGTCAAACTCTAAGCTATTATTGATATATTTTTTTTAATGTCTAAAAAGTTTAAACCGTCGTCATTTTCCATTTCTAATGTGAATTGAATTTTCTGATTAAGTGAATTAAGAAGACCTAAGAATTTATTTAACTGCCTTTCCGTACCTTTCCGAATGCAAAACACATCATCATCATGCAGACATTATTTATGGTGCACAGAGCCCAAATCCCAAAAACGTAGCCAAGACCTCAAAAATTTACTTTTAAATTTGGAGTATTAGACCGTTGTGTTGAATACATTGTTAGGCAGAGGAAAGAGAGGTCAACCGCTTCTATTTGTGTTTACAGTTCAATGCAAAAGTGACTTTCGTTTGGGCAACGACTTGCGTGGACGTGTAGAAGGAAAGAACTCTTGCTTCAAAACATCGTTGTTTAAAGTGCATTAATATTAATTCTGCAAAATGGAGGATACTTTTGAAAGTAAATGAAATCTTTACATGCATCAAAAGAATCATAATTACAACGTGTAATATAAAAATTTAGTAACATTTCTTTATGAAAATACAAGTAAAATATTATGTTTACATATATTTACGATTTACGTGGATTTATGCTAAAATTCAGGCATATAGCTAATCCCGTAATTTAACAAAATCAACAAAAATTAGCTGCCACTCTAATTGTAATAAAAAATTTTAAACTGTTATATGCAAGTGCACCTTAACAGAGCTAGTTAATTTGTAAGGGGTGATTCATTAAAATGAGAAATCTCTAAACTGGAGATATTAGAGACTAAAACATGACAATTGAGCCCAACATGCCTTATACAAATGTTGCTGGTTTAGGAGATACAAGGTGTTCAAAGTTAGAATTTTATTTTGAAATTTCTCAAAAATTTTGAAAGTTTTCATATTATCAACTTAAAAATTGGCAGCTTTACGTTTTCTTGGCATGACAAATATGAATTTGCAACTAATTTTAATGTTGCTCAAAGAAGGCGCAAGTTATACTCAATTGTTGTGCTAAATCGAGGAATATCTTTTTTGCTTGTAGAATTATGGGCAAAATGGAAAATCTGAAAGAGCGTCACATAAAAATGTGCCTCCGTTCTTGATACATTTGCTCTTAAATTTTCAATGCATTTCATTTTTACAAAATTTGTAATCCTTAAAATAAAAAGTGTGTCTGGTAAACCACAAATAATAATAATAATAATAATAATAATAATGGATTTATTGCCCAACAGAACACTCCAGTTACAGGACAATTCTACGAAATATAATATATAAAATACAAATTATAAATATACAAAAACAAAAAACAAAGAATAATACAGAAATAAAGTACTTACATCCTACAAAATGTAACTTGTCAATGACAAAATGTAAAGGACAAAATACAGTTAATTGTAATGATTCAGTTATTTAACTTACAGTAACTTAAGATTAACATTAATTTAAAATTACGGGTATAAAATTAAGTTTGGGTTACATGTCTCTAATGGATAGTTTTATGGTCTTGGAATAATTATTAAGAAAGACTAAATATGTCACAATGTCCACCAATGGAATTATAGATTTCCATCATAGAATAAATAGGCGATTTAGCCAGAATATTTGTTCGTTTTAGTGGTAGTGCGAAGGTCGATGTTTGACGGGAGCCTAAACGTGGAATTCTGAAATTTATTTGGGAGAGAAGTTCAGGGCTGTCTATTGTATTATTAATAAGTTTGTAAATATATAATTAACAGAAATAGTACAGATACACAGAGTCATAATTTATTAGTTTTTATTTTTACTCTCTACAAATAACTTTGTGTCACTGTCTCTTGCAAAGTAGCTGTTATTTTTCACAAATTATTAAATTATTAATTATTGATGGTTTCTCTCTGATTGCTTTTCATTTATTTTGACATAACCCCTGAATCCCATATAAACAAATAGCCTCAAAGGTCCAACTAAAATTATACGAATGAATTTTGGACTGAAAATGCTTGCATTTTTTTATAAAAATGATCTGCAATTTACAAACATTGATAAAGCTGTAGCTTTTTTTGTAAACTTTTTTTATATTACAGACTATTTTTATGAAAAATTAAAGTATTTCCGGTGTATATAATTCATACAATTTTACTTTGCCTTTGGAGACTACGTACTTACATGGGATTTAGGGTAATCTCAAAATAAATAAAAATTTGTATATCACAACATATTATTTATTATGTTATAGTGTATCACGTAGAAAATTAAATTTATTACTATTTTATAATTTGTTCTCACAAAATTGTTTTTCAAGAATAATTTAATAATAATAACGTTATTGGTATGGATGTGCAATAATGTACAGGATGCTTATATTTTTGTATTAGGCTCTAGAGAAATGCAGTTGTTCAAGAACAACATTTAAAAATATATATATAGACATATCATTTTTGTAATTTTAACTTTATATTCTTAACCAGTGGACATTGGAAACACATAGCTTTAGGTATATCTGATATTTTTTAAATATATACTGTTACATTCCAAATTCTATCGTCACCCTTCTGGTGGTGTGGTATTTTGTCGTTCGCTTGTGGAATACGCCCGCTAGATCGTGAAGGACAATTTCTATAAGAGTAGTCTACGGTCATCCGATAGGGATATTAAGAATTTGTTCTGAAATTTTAGTTCCCTTGTTTTGGTCACTGTGTAGGATGCATTAGAGTTGTTTTAGAAGCGAACTTCTACTGGAAACAGGATATAATTGCGATCTTTGGTAAGGCTTCACTTAGACGTTTTGTTTTTCATAAGATGGCATGATTATTTCTTAGTTTTATAGGCTGGTTTGTAATAAAAGTCTTAAAATACCACAATATAAATACTGTTTTGAGGAATGTTGTACTCTGGCACATAGCAAATGAGAAGTGAGGTTATGGTTTTTATGGTTCTACTGAAGAAATTGGAAGACATCTATACCCTCTGTGTTCGAGGTAAATAGTTAGAAAAATTATACTTTTTGTTTTGTGTTTAGGTACATTACTGAGTTTGCAGTAGGTGAAAGTTAGATCAGTTTGTAATCCAAACATATTTTTTAAGGGTGCACGCCTGGTGCAAAGTCTGCATCGTTCTGCACACCTGGGGCGAAGTTTGTGTCTTTGTGCAAGCCTGGGTGTGAGGTATATATTGTTATGTACGTCAAAAGCGCGGTTTGTCATTATTTTGCAAGTTTAAGACTGGAGAGCCTACCTACCTAAGTAAATATCGTGTGAAGTTCCAAGTCTAGGTAAACGAGGACGATGAAAAGTGTTTAAGGAGAGTACCTACCTTTATGTGCCTCTGGTAGTTGGTAAATGTGTATTTGCTTTCATTTTTATGATAAGGAAATATACCCCATTTTGTTTAGTTTAGCTTTGATAACGATAACCTTAACCACGTATGTCACCAAATATGCTGTGAACATTCGGTGTGGCCATTCAAGGTATTTAAAACCTTGTATTGATCACTGCTATACACTCTGTGAATAAGGGTTATGTATTTAGTAAGTATTTTAATTAACATTTAAGGCAGAGTTATCTTAAAATAATGTAAATAGTTTTTTTATATATGTTATTGTCCTTAAGTTGTACGAATATAGCCTGTTTCATAGTTGTTGAATCTGATGTTTTATTTTAAAGCACCACCTTTTAACGAGAATGAATAATTCATGGTAAGTTAAGGTTGAAGTGAGTAACTAATTTACTGTATGGAAACTCAGATAAACTAAGTGTAAACGCCCTGAGAACTGAGCTAGTTTTATTTTGTCGTGGCACTCATTAACTTATCCAGGCTAAGTAGTATCTCAACTTATTTCATCCCCACGCCCAGTAGTTTTGTAATCATATACCCTACCCTACAAGGTAGGGGTATGAGGATAGAAGGGTAGCAATACGTTCGCCATATTGGATCCGCCATTTTATTTTTTGAAATTTTGACTTTTTTTTATGTTCAGCGACCTCGAAAACCCCTAAATATCAAGTTTAGTCTAATTTTGATATTTCCTAAATATATACGTCCCCGATATTGGATCGTCTATTTTGTTTTTCTAATTTTAATATTTAATTTGTAATCAACGTTATTAAAAATCCCTAAATACCAAGTTTCAGCTAAATCTAACATTTTTAAATATATATGTCCGACATATTAGATCCGCCATTTCATTTTTTATAATTTGAACCCCCCAGGTTTTTAGTACCTATGCGAATAACTTCCACACTCTCTTTCTTAAGTTAACCATCCATTTTGGATTATTTTATGTCTCTTAACAAATTTCGAGGAAATGCTTCGTTTTAAAGGTAAGTTGAAAAATATTGGTACCTACGTGGCTTGCGGTAATTTCATAATTTTCAAATACTAAAACTAAACAATTTATTCAAATTTTGCAATAAGTATTAAAATATCAATAATAAAGGACAAGCCAAAAATAACTATTTCTAAAATCAATGGCGCCCAGACAAAAAATTGGTAGGCGCAATGGATTCAACAATCTACAACTATTTATAAATTAGAAGCATTATAACAAGATAACAAATTTAATACACCTTATTTTCTTAAAATTATTCATGATTCGTTAGTAACAAAAAAACAGGAGAAATAAAAAAAAATTGCCAGTCTAAAGAAATTGTTCGAGAAACATGGCGATCATCCATGTTTCTGTAAACACATACGAGCTCTCTTTATTAAGGAAAATCTTAAACTTTGAAAATATTTGGCTTCAACCTGAACTGCCCGCCAGCTTGAAGGATTCTTTCTCTTAAATGATTCTCTCCCAAAATCGGAACCATATACACAAAATTTTTCATAAATCCCCAGACTGAATAGTCCAAGGGAGTAAGGTCTGGGAAATGACGCCGCCATTGAACAGGAGCATCTCGACCCCAACCAATTCAGCGATCAGAAAAGATTTGATTCAAATAGTTTTTAACATTTCTTGCAAAATGAGGAGGAGCACCGTTAAGTTAAAACCAAATATTTTGTGTTACATGCAAAGGCAATTCATTTAGCAAATCGGGCAGTGTGTTGTGATGAAATTGCAAAAGTGAATGATCAGTCAAGTTTCCTGGTAGAAATACAGGACCCAAAAGAAAATTATCGACGACACCTGCCCTCACATTGACTTTAAAGTTTACTTGATGATGCGTCTCTATTATGGTTTTAGGATTGTCTTCAGATCATATTATGTGTGTGTTATCATATTTGTCGTCCCGTTTTTCGTAAATGTAGCTTCATCAGTAAACAAAATGTTTCTGATAAAACGTAGATCTCGGTTATTCATTTCACATAACCATCTACATGATACAAGTTTAGCTTAGTCTTGGGACAAAAGAGCCTGTACCTTTTGGAGATGGAATGGATACAGCTGCTGACTTCGTAAAATAGTATGTACCTGAGTTTTCCATATGTTTTCGACCTACTTAGCCAACACCCTGGTACTAATTTTCGGTGTTTCCTCAACATTTCTTAAAATGTCCTCTTCCTGTTCAAGTTGAATCGCACGGAATCGGCTGCAATTACACCTTCGTCTTTCCCTCAAATTTCCAGTCTCCCTTAGACGGTTAACCATATTAGAAAAATATTTTCTCTTAGGATGAATCGATTGGGAAATTTTTCGACATAGCGCCTAACAGTTAACTAGCATTGGAGTCACATTTTCCTAATCAAGAAATAGAAATAAATGTTTACAGTTTACAGAAATATTTAAATCTTACCCATGATTAAGATCATATCCATCATTTCAGAAAAGAGTATAATTCCTTGTCTACGAGCAATGTTGGTTTTTCTTACTTACAAGAACACTTCTGGATTGCGAAAAACTTTTAACTTGTAAAAAATAAGGATTTACCTCGACAGTAAACAGACAATTCTATCGTATCCAGAGTATTGCCATTTGTTTATGAAAGCGGCTGACTTAATTTAGAGATATTTGAAAATTATGAGATTATAAGCCCCGTAGGCACCAATATTTTTCAACTTATCGCTAAAATGAAGCATTTTCTCGAAATTTGTTAAGATACATAAAATAATCCAAAATGGATGGTTAACTTAAAAAAAGATAGTTTTAGAGTCATTGGCGCAGGTACTAAAAAAACTGGGGTGGTCAATGGGTGAACCTCTCTATTTTGACTAATTGACAATTATTTTTTTTCTTCAATGTGAATCTTTAAGTTGAAGCACTAGACCATATTTCAAAAAAATGTCTTACGAAATACTCGAGTTATTTAAAAAAATATATTTTTATACCTCAAACTTTGACACCCTGTATATCGAACATGGGGGTCTAAAAAAAAAAAAGGCATTTTTAAAAACCCCATTTTTTTTTCCCAAAAAACCCCCTTTTCCCCGGGGGGCCCCCTTTTTTTTTCCCCCCCTGGTTTTTTTTTCCTTTTTCCCCCAAAAACAAAAAAAAAAGAAAAGGACAAAGAAAAAAAAAAAAAAAAAAAAAAATCCCACAAAAAAAAAAAATAAAAAACCTATCTATAATAATACCTCCCCACCAAAGAGTTTTTTTTTATTTTTTTTAAATTTCTTCCCATCTGATGCTTCCGTGTTCTCGATTGCAAACTTTAATATGATATTAAGACTGAAGAATTTTCCACAGCCACCAAATTACAGTAAAGTATAGTGACACGCGTTTCTTCAACACAGTCGGCATCATCAGGAGATGAAGCAAGATATTCATTGTTCATAAATATGGAAGTCCAAATAATAACTATCCTAATGCTGTTTTCATGAGCCAAGTTGGTATTATCGGGAGATAATTAAAATTACGTATAAGTACGTCGGAAAATAATGCCCTCATTTTCTTTTTTTGTAAGCGGTCTTACACAATTTGATACAGTAGTTTTCCGGTGTTACAATTACATAGAAACCACAAACGATTCTAAAAGATTTTTTATAAATATCACATTGTGCTTACTTGGTGACTTTAAAAATGATTCCATTCAAGGTCTATAAAATTTATTATTGATATTCAAATTAGGAAACTAGTAGCTCTGTTAGGTATTTGCAATAAATCTAAGATACTTGCGGTCTGTGAATTAATAAGTAATAAAGAAACTACGCTTTTAGTTAATGTTAACTCCAGATGATACAAACTTGATTGGCGGAACGTACATTGGATATAGTTGTTCAAGTGGTTTGTTCTGTGCAGAATCTCCTTGAGTGTTAGCTTTAAATTGTAACATTAAGTTGTAACATACTATAAAAGCCAACGTACTAAATTTGATAGAGCTTTAATATGAAACTGCATTTTCTGCCCTAATAGTTTCTGAGTAAATGACCATCCTGTATGTGTAAGATAAAAATACACGACCATAATTTTGTACGCACTTATCGACAATAATGTATGTAGCGAAATACGTCAGGATTATTTGATAAAATACAAATTTAAGTAGGTAAATTGTAGATACATTTTGGTATTTTGAAGTATACAAACACGCAAGTTAAAGTGAAAAAGGAAACAGCTCCATATAATGGCTGTAATGGACCCTAAAAGGAATCATTGTGGTATTTTATGGCACTGACATAGTTCACAGTAAGTTACAGGCTACGGTCCCAGTAGCAGGTATTAGCCAATATGTCAGAATTGTCAGAAACAGAAGTGTCGTTCTTGATACACCACAATACTCTATGTGGTATCTGGGGGAGTTCGGGTAGGATATTTTCTTTAATCGTGCTATAAATAAATCATTAGAAATATAATGTGTTTGTTTCGGAAGTGAATAAATATTATTAAAATATTTAATGAGGATACTCCACTGCGTTGAAAGTTGGATTTTTTTTTAGTTTAGAGATTTTGCATTAAAAGCTACAGGTATCCCTGAAGGTACCTCAAGATATCTTGTGCGGGAGAAGGATACACATTTAGAGACAATGGACACCACCAGGGTGAGAGGTAGGATACTTATCTCTCGACCACGAAGCCACACTAGAACTAGAAAAATATAGTTTAAAAAAATAAAAAACACCTTTTAAGTCAAAAAAAAGTGAAAAATAATTATTAATATAACTGAAAAAATATAAACTAAAAATACAGTTATTGTGAAAAAGGTGGATTGCTCGAAAAATATGGCACAAAGCGCCCCGTAAAGTATTATTGTTTTCAGTTTATATTAATAACTATTTTTCACTTTTAGTTTGATGGCTTAAAAGCTGTTTTTAGTTTTTTTAAACTATATTTATTTTTCATATTTTAGTGATGTGCTAGAAAGGTGTTTTGTAGTTTTTTTAAACTTTTTATTGTTGATATTTATAACAATTACTCAACAAATTTCTAAAAAAAAATATTGTTTATTCACCATGGGATTTGAACTCACGCCGAGAGCCCATCTTTCGACAAGACTTGCCCGCTCCGCCAACGACCGAACTGAGAAACGGAATATACTACAATATTAGAGCCTCTTGCTTCGGCATTAGGAAAGGACTGGCGATCCTGACAGGTAATGATATAAACTTATCAAATTATTGTATTGTTACCGGTTCTTCTAAGTGTACAAAGTTTCAATTAAATCTGTCCGTTAAAGTGGGTCAAAATCAGTCCAAAAGTCGGTTACAAAGAAAAACAAACAAACAACAAGTGAAGCTAATAAAAGCGTGTTAAAAAAGAAGTTGATTTTTGTATATAAACATATGCCTCAAATCAATTCATACGGGAGCTACAACCCATTGAAAGGGGTTGGTAGAACATAGTTATTTGCCAATAAATTCAAAACATCTTAAGTTGCAATAATTAAATTTGTACCATTTACTAATTTCATAATGTTACTTATTTTGTAAACTATTTATCTATCTACTCCTACTAAATTTCGATAGGAGTTTTCGTTTTGGAGTTATTTGTATTTAAATATTGCCATGTAGTCCATTCACTAATATAGTGAGCTGTGATAGAAATCAACTGTAGTTCTCAGTTTGACAAATTCGTCAGGTCTTTTTATAGCAGTTGCCTTTGTGTATATTATTAGAGTAATTTTATAGTAAAATATTGTTGAAATTGTTATAGTGCTGAAATGTCATAATAATTTAGTGAACATTCATTTAATATTGGGCGAATTCAGGGGATATTCTGGAAATATTAGAAAGAATGTGTATTAAAGGATTAGATGTTAGATGTTAGGTTTCTGTGAGAGGGTCCTTGTAAACCCTCCACTACGGCCATCAGCAGGCCTATTTTGACTCACTCCTAATTATATTTCACCAAATGAGTTCAGCCTCTTAATTAAACTGATAACTTTATTGGATGAGAATGTGACCAGATCTATTGCTCTTTGCCAAATTTTGAGAATCGGATTCTCTCCTTAGCGGGACAGATGCATTAGACGTGGTCTTCCTTCTCATCATCCTCCAGGCATAGATGGCACTCGGTTCAGTTGTCAGTGCCCGGTATATAAGCCTGTTAGGGTTTTAAGGTTTACTCTGTTTAACTCTAAAAGTTTCTTAGCTCTAAAAGAGTATATTATAAACTCCTTCGAATGACCTAACCTGGTAAGTCTTGCCATTACTGAAGAGTTTTCCTTTTAGCCTTGGTTAAGATAGCTATCTTAGCAGTACTTGAAGATATGCCAAGTATCGGTTCTTATCCGATGATTCGTGATCCCGCCCCTTCCTTGACCAAGGAATCATCTATTTTGTTACCTTCCATACCAGAGTGGCCGGGTATCCAGACCAGAGTCAGTTGAGGACATCTTCACCCTTGGTTTATAGCTGTGTACTCCAGCTCATGTTTCCTCGGGAGATTTGGAGCCGTCTGTAAACCAAAAACTGTCTGCCCTCAGTAGGTCGGCTTTATTCCGATCCCACTCATCTCTTTTCGGAAACAGGATGTAGAAGGTCAGCTCGTAGTTGGTTATGGTAGGCATAGTATCCGAGAACATTTCCAGGATGCTGTGACTCTCTATATCATCCAGCAACCTTTTCCGCTCCATGATACTAGTCTAAGGCACATTAATGACCGCTTGTTGCAGACTATATGTTGCTCACCTGGCCTCCCTTTTCAAATATATATGAAGAGGGGGTATGTCCAAGAGGATTTCCAATGTAGCTGACGGTGTGATGCCAACTGCCCCGTTACGATCAGGCATGCTTATCTCTGCAATCCAGAGAGTTTAGCTTTGGCTGTCCATTGTGGTTCTCTCGGCCACCAAACGATAGATCCATATGTCATTGGTCTGATGACCGTAACATAGATCCAGTAAATTTGTAGGGGATCCGTGCTCCAGGATTTATCACAAATACGACGACATGTCCATAAGGACAGTTTTGCTTTGTGGATTACCTTTGCCAGATGGGAGTTCCAATTAAGTGATTTATCTAGAGTGATTCGTAGATATTTCACCTCCATCTCAAATGGAACAGTTTCACCCATTAAGACGGGCTGTTTTAATTTCTTCAGCTTCCGTTTCTGGGTGAATGGTACTATTACTGTTCTTTGAGGGGTTCACAAACATCTGTTCCCTGTCACACCAGTTACCTACTGCATCCAGTGTCTTTTGAAGAGCATTAGATATTACTCCTTTAGAGTTTCTTCTGACTAGTATGTCTAAATCATCTGCATATGCTAGACTCTCAACCTACCACAGTGTAAGGATAGCCAGTAGGTCGTCCACAATAAGTGACCACAGAATGGGGGAAAGAAGCCCACCTTGCGGATTTCCTCGCAATTTTTTTTTATTTTAGGTCTCCAAAAAAACTGTTCAGCTTATTGTTTATACGAATTTTGCTGATCTAAGCTCTATCATATTTGTAAGGCGTAAAAAGGCTAACTCCTATTGGAGTGACTGGTTTAAAAAAGACCTTTTAAAGAAAATTTGGGATTTAAATTCCTAAAAGGTTAATTTTGAATTATGTTTGATTTTGGATTACGCGAAAAAGGAACTGGATTACACAGGTGGGTGAACTATATTACAAAAATTTTAAAAATCAATTGGTTACAGATATAAACTCGTCAACCAGCGAAAAATTGTATTCAAACAAAAACATGTTTTAACGGCCAAACTGAAATTTTTGAGAAAGTACCTTTAGTACCTAAATTCTGGGGATAAAATAAATTTCACATTTTTGAACAAGTTGATTGTGTCAGAACGGTTTACCTGTACTCCAGTGATGCTATGACACCGATTCTAAAGGTAACCCATCCAAAACTACGAGAATCAATTAATTTCAGCATTATCCAAATTAGATGAGAAATGTATGGTGGTTATGAATAACGTGTCATATCATTCAACGGTTAACCATAAACCACCAAGCTTTTCGTTCGATAAAAATACAATGCAGGAATTTCTGATAAAAGAAACTATATTTTTCGATGATAAACTTAAATACACAACTTGTGAGGCTTAATTAAACCATTTAGGCATGCAAAGGGTAAAAGGTATGTTAAATTTTAAACAGACGTAGCAATAAAGTTGCTGCCCCCCCCCCCATACCATTGTCAATAAAACTCTATTGAAAGGGCCTGGGGAGTGATTAAGATCTATTAGAGTAAGCACATAAATGAGTGCTTTGAATTTGTGGTGGAAAGATTTGTCTACTTTCACGACGGACATGTGGACTAACTCAATTAACCAATGTGAACATATAATGCGCGAGGACTGGAAAAAATTGATGGAAGATGCTGGATTTGAAAACCTTCGAGAAGATGCCATATTTTTGTGTTTTTTTGTTACATGACTAAAATGTTTAGCTGACAATAAAAATAGTTTTTCACTATCTTTAACCAAAGAACTTATTTAAATCTAATCCTGTTTTTTATGGCATATCGTTGTTTATATTACTTAACCTAAAAATTATTGTCAACAACGATAAAATCTCTCTTTAATTAGAACTACAAAAATTGAATGAACTTTAGCTTAAAATAGTTCAGAACAAATTTTACAAGCGTAATTAATTACTCATTATGACAGACTTACTTTATTGTATATTAATTATTTTATTAAAATCAGATACTCCCTCCGTAGTCTATCGGTGAAATATAATTCAAGAGTAAGTTATAATTTTCAATAAGGGATAAATGTGGTATTGTTTTTCAAATAATACTTATTATTTGAATATTTTTTTTTATCAGAAAATTATTGTGTAGGTACTAAAATGATTACACCAAATCAGCTTGAATTGTAAGCAATGATACTCTTAGGTAAAACACTCAGTATGTAATATGTAAAACAACCCTTTTTTTGCTAAATCTTAATATCATTAACTTACCTTTAGGTTCTGCGAAGGTTACTAATAACCATTATTAGAAAAAAATTATAAAAGCGAATAGTTCTAAACCGCCATTTAAAAAATTTTTATTGAAATATTTTGACGGATTTTAAATCTTCATCTCCATTTAACAACAAAAAGTAATATAAACTTTTTCGTTCAGAGGAATATTCAGTTCCTCAAGGGAAGTTTTTAAAGCTCTAACACTCTTTTGATGTCTTTATAAAGACGAACTCTGTTATTTGTTTTTTGATCCTTAAATCATTATTTTCACTTCGCTGTATCTCATGTGATGTATTATAACTCGACTCTATTTTCATTTCCTTTTAACAAGTTTCATTTTTATCAAAATAAACATGAATAGAACTCGCATGCCTTTGAATTAAACATTTGACGATAAAAAACAGTTTTAAATGGATAAATTAAAAAAAAATGTGTGGTTATTGCTGTAAATTGAAAAGCGGTATAAAACTAGCAGTATACTCATATCAGTGGGTAATCAAAATATTACAGAATATTTTTAAGAAAATCAAAAAAAATCGGATGAAAAAAAAAGTTTTGTCAAATATTTATTAGTAAAAGTAGTAAAGTTATAAAGTAAGAGTATATTTTAGAGAAATTTTCTGTGTCATGTGGAAATTGCTGCTCTGTATTTTACCCAGTGCATTTATATGCGAAAATAATAAAAGAAGTTTGTTTTAATAAAGCCCGAACAAATTTCCTAAGAAAAGCCCCTTAAAGATAACAGATGAAAATTTGATTTTTCACATATCGATTAAAAATCAACTGTTTAACATAGTAAAATTTTTGAGTAATTAATTCTGAAAATTTGATTAGATTATTGTAAGAAATGTTCAAATCATTCGAAAAAAGTTGGATTCAACATTACATTTGAGGGGCAATATCTTCTTAGAAGGGATATTTAGACCTCTGCTTATTTTGAATCGTTTACATTATTCTTGAATGTATATTTATATAGAATGACTTGGTGCAAAATTGGATGGCAATTTACGAACACCCTATACAGGATCTCTTACTTTTTATTAGCAAAACATCAACAGTCGCAAAAGGCCATATTTTAAGAATTTTAAAAGTCTATAAATATGTCTATAATTTTTTATCTAAATATCATAGTTTGTTGGGATAGTTACAGGAGGGTAAAAGTGAATTTTCGCTATAATTTTTTTGTCTTATTTTGGACCATTTAATATTACGAAATTAATAAATGGTCCAAATTTAATTTTTGCGACTTAAGACGTTTCGAATTAATTGGCAAATAACTATGTTGTACTGATCCACTTCAAGGGGTTGTAACTACCTTAAGAACTGATTTCAGGCAAATGTTTATACACACAACTCAACTTTTCTTCTGGTTCTATCACACGCTTAAAGGGAGATACTTAATACAACCTGTGTAATAATAAATAATAATGAAACAACGAATTGGTAATAAATCAAAGCAATGTTATATTATGACTTACTAGGATTTTCCAATGCACAAGAGGACGGTTATTTTATATTTAAAGGAAAAATAATAGTATTATTATTCAAAATCAACGTCCTGTGTATCAGAAACGAAGCCTTTTACGACCTATATTTATTATTATTTTTTTAATAACTTATTTAACGTCGGCCTATTTGCGCTAGTAGAGCCAATCACCGATGCCAGGAGACGAGCTACCCCCAACCTGGATATTTTGCCGAACCTTTTCTCTGTCGAAGAGTAGGGATTTTTTACTTGCCTAATATTTAATGGGCAAGTGAGCAACAGCTTTACATCCTTTCCGAAGGATGGTATATCACCTACACATCCTTTGCCTAAGATTGTATAGCATCTGCGTATACGCTGATATACAAACCGCTAGAAGACTGGACGAGGTCGCTGGGTTTCGCTTGTTACAATCAAATTATTAACTGCGACTACCATTGCTTAACTTTCGTATCGAATATGAGTACTGTTAAGGCAGATGTACGCTCGCTATCACGACTCATATTTATAAAAAATGTCATTCTTCTAACGACAGTTTAAGTACTGCTAATAAAAAGTGGAGCACCCCGTATAATCCCATTTCACAATTTATTTATAATAATACCGGAAATATTATGGCATGCACGTTTAGAAACTTTAAGTAATCAGATTGATCGTGTTGAATTATTTACCAAGTCAAAATTCATATACCCAACTTCTAAATTCGATTAAACTCTGTGTATTATCTACCCATTCCAAGTATAGTAAAGTTCTCCTTTGTCTCTTATTTGCTTGATTACGTCACATAATCCATATAAATAAACATTCTTAAATGTGAAACAATTAAAATTAATGAGGGTAATTTTACAATAAATTTCCCCATATTTGAAACACTAAAATAGTTTTTAAAGTAAGCAGTACTTTTATTTATTTATTTACTAATAAAGTTATAAAAAAATTATAATACCAAAATATACCAACAGAGACAGTAAAAGTTAATTTATAAAATAGTAATAAATACTGTAAATAATACCTAAATATGTACCATCGAACTCTTCTCAGTTTATTTAATTGAAGATTAAATAAATTTGCCACACACACTTCCTAATGAATGATTTATAAATTTATCATACTAAGAGAAACGATTATGCTTTAATTGCAATTGCCCACTAGTAACATATTTTTACCAAATAAATGAAAATCCTTCTTCAGGCCGCAGCGTGTGTCATGCACAGACCGGTTTCTGGTTTTTGCCTCCTTCAGTACGAAGTAGGTACACGCCACGACCACAAAGAGGATTTCAGAATCAGTAGTTACTACGTGAAAGTAAAGTATTCCAACAGGTATTAAAGTTAATTTACAAAATAGTAATAAATACTAGAAATATTACCTAAATGGGTACCAAAGTCGAAATCCTCTCAATTTATTTAATTGAAGATTAAATCTTCAATTAAATATTAACATGTCGTAAATGGAAAGCTAGAGTTCTTGCCAAATACACTATTATCGTATTCTGAGCGAACAACATGTATTTATTTAACTGGTAGTCAGGTCGGGACGCCAAATGTGCTGCAACCCATAGAATGTATCACATTCTGAACCAAGTCTTTCCATGAAGACATGGCGCGTTGTATCACCTGTGGTTTTAAACCACAAGAACTTCAACGAATATTTTTAACACAGTGCATCACGATGTCATTTCTTTCTCCAGCCTGCAATACCGATGAGTTCATAGGAGAGCGAAATATGTCTACTGCTATTGCAAAAGAGAATCACATCGCAATATACGACATATAATTATTCTCTTCGTAAAATATTTTGTATTCTATAACAAATAATAACCACACTGTTTTTCCTTCGAGTTTCAAGATTTATAATACGACATTTCTCCCACAAATTGCGTGACTTTAGATGAATATTTTATTAATAGAGTTACATACGCTTCTATGCCGTTGAAGCTATTAATTTGATCTTTAACAAAAAAATGAACAGTTAGGAAGCAACGTATTGTAATAATGATATTGCGATATATCGTTCAATTCCACATTTCAGTGTCATAAATATAACGTTAAAAATACAATCTTTTAATTTCAACTGAGTGACTGCATCACATATCAAATGTCTAAAGTAATTTTCGAGGCTATAAACACTTTTGTGTAAGTGTAATTGATCATTAGGTAAAACCTTTCGTGAAACAAAGCAATTTAACTTTAATAGTTTGGTGTTTTACCTTCACATTATGTTAGTAATGTAACTAGTGAGTTAATTAATAGACTAAAGTAATCAAAATAATCACCCAGTTTTCCATAGGAATTGGGAAATATTTTTATACATAATATAGTTATATACTGAATTTCAAAATTTGATATATTTAAAGTAATTGATAAATATTTATTAGAAAATTATTTTAGATTTATAAGTTTATAGCTGGCATTATTTCACTCAGTGTATCAAATACAATCGCATACCATGAATTATTAGAATTAGAAGTGAAGAACGGCTGAAGTTTAGTATAGTCGATGTGATTTTTGTGCCTTGTGGTTGTCATATACTGTGCAAGTGATGAAGTTTTCTCACCGTTTCATACTGTATTACACGCTCTTCTTTTATTACAATTATCTGATTGTTGGTCTGTTATATGTATGATTCACTACAAGATAGGCCAACAGCAAGTTTGTAACGAAAAACACAAAATGTAGGTCACCAGTATGTAATCGATTTAGTTCAAAAATTCAGGAAACTGGTTCGTGCAATAAAAAAATTCACCAACCAAGAGTTCTAGATGAAGCAGTACACTCCAGACCGAAGTTCTGGATTCGAACACCTCTATTCCGAAATTAGCTAAGTTAATTTACATTTCTACAGGTCGAAGTTCTTGGTCATTTCGTTATGTATCCGTACACCTCTGCTGGTTATTTAAAAACCAGTGGAAGATGTAAATGAAATATTTGAAGTTTCAACACCTGTGACAACAGTTTATAGTTTACTAGAAAACAGTAACAATATGACAACACCTTTTCTAGATACTCAACAGATAGGGATAACACTGTTATACAGGATTGGTGTTATAAAACCAACGAGTTTAGATAGATACATTAATTGCAACTCCCATCATACGGAGAAAATGAAAGTAAACTTGGCATTAGCCACGACGAACAGAATTCATAGATAAAATGTATGCAATTTTACCTGATAATGCATACCCACCTCATTTACTAAAGAAATGGCTATATAATGTAAGAAGCAATGACAATTTAGTTAACAATGAGGGCCCATTAGAACATGAATTGAAATCTTCAATTTATAATTCTATACCATAATATATTAAAGAACTTTCACCCAGAATAGTTCATATTTTTAAATATAAAACAAGGATCAAGATCACTCAAAAAGACTATTAAAGTTGTAATTCAATTATACACCCAATTAAAGATAGTATATTATAGCATTCCTGATCAACACTATGAGTTAAAATATATTGAACAAACGTCAAGAGCTTTAAGTTCATGTGTCACGTTACATAAAAGTATCTGCCGAACAAGAAAACGAACATGTGCTTTAGAAGAACACTCGATTGATACTTGGCACCATCCAGATTATGATGATTATAAAATTTTATATAATGAAATGGTAGAAATTAAGAAATAATATAATAATATAAATAAGTAAAAGATGTCAGTGGCTTGAGCAATATTTATGTGTATGTTCTACAGTTAAATAACAACTCAACTTATATCGATGACAGTGGTAGTGATAATACAGTACTGAATAGCAAGTATTAATAATTATGTATAAAACAACTGTCCTCTTTGATTTTCTCTTTATAAATAATACAATTAAATTTAAAATAACATACCTGAAGAATTATAGTTGACAATTTCAATAAAGAAAGAAGATAATGGTTTATTTAGTACAGTTATTTAGTATGCTCAAATATCAGAAAAATGACAGATTTCATAGATTTCTCCTTTTTTCTTTATTTCTTCTTAGTCAAAAGTTATGTAACCAGAGGTTTTTAACTTATAATATGACCCTAAGGCCATAATTAAAGTATAAATATTCAAAATTTTTTTTCAAAATTAAAGTCCAAAAGTTCATTTTGACAAGCAAGCAGTTCAGTTAACAAATTAACAAACTTAATATATTTGATAAACGAAAAGGGTCTAGCCGGATAAGCATGTTAAAAATGCCCTTAAAGGAAATTACACGAAATGAGCGTTAAAGTATTTTATTAGTTATAAAAAAAATATTTGCAAGGGGGGCTGAACTTTTGCAAAAAAGGTAATTATTTTTTAAAAATATGTTGCAACTTACATAATGGGTGAAAAATTTTTAAAAAAATTCTCGAACATAGAGATCTACCAAACGAACTCAGTAAAAATTATTATGCCGCATTTGGCGCGGAATTCAAATTTTAAAAAATTAACAAAAATTAAAAACGTCCTTTTCACCTTTTTTTTGAAAAGGTGCTACCATGATTTTTTTTCTAACAGATGTGCCTTTGCATTGCTAATACCCCTAATTTTTTTCAGAATTTTTGATTTAGTGGCACATGCTGAAAAAAAAATAAAAACTTCACCTCACAGCCCCACAAAAAAAAAAAATTCTGACCTAGCAACGAGACGAGTGTATCCTTATGTATCTCCGATCGCTGATTCCGAATCCGGGGTCAAAAAAAGTTGTACACCTCCAAAAAAAAAATTTTAGAGCCAAAAAACACTCCCTGAATATGATATAACGCTCTGAAAATGATGTGATCATTTTAATCAATCGTTTTGTTTAATATTTTCGGGAAAAATTGAATGTATTACGATAAAAATAAAGGTAAATTACAGCGTTCACCCCATCGGTATGAAACACACCCCCATAGAGGGTGAGAACCACCCTCATCTGCCACCAAACCAATTGATAACGACAATGACTGAAAAACATTTAAAAATGTTTAAGTTTCGTTAGGTTTGCAATAAACTGACGTATAATTCACGTGATAAGCGTTTCATGCCGATAGGGTGAACGCTGTAATTTACCTTTATTGTTGGTATCATGTTATCATTTTAATCAATCGTTTTGTTTAATATTCTCGGGAAAAATTGAATGTATTACGATAAAAATAAAGGTAAATTACAGCGTTCACCCTATCGGTATGAAACGCTATAGGGGTAGGTTTGGGGTATTAGTTTTTATTTTTTTTCAGCATGTGCCACCAAATCAAAAATTCTGAAAAAAATTAGGGGTATTAGTAATGCAAAGGCACATCTGTTAGAAAAAAATCATGGTAGCACATTTTCAAAAAAAAGGTGAAAAGGGTGTTTTTAATTTTTGTTAATTTTTTTAAAATTTGAATTTTGCGCCAAATACGCCATAATAATTTTTACTGAGTTCGTTTGGTCGATCTCAATGTTCGAGAATTTTTTCAAAATTGTTCACCCATTATGTAAGTTGCAACATATTTTTAAAAAATAATTACCTTTTTTGCAAAAGTTCAGCCCCCCCTTGGATTTTTGGAATAATAATCTAGCAAATATTTTTTTTATAACTAATAAAATACTTTAACGCTCATTTCGTGTAATTTCCTTTAAGGGCATTTTTAACATGCTTATCCGGCTAGACCCTTTTCAAACAAAAGTTGTCTCCTTTAATTTTTTATTCTAATAAATAAAACATACTTACATTAAACTGAAAGGATTAGGGTTGGCAATATGAATACGTGAAGAAAAAAGGAGTTGGTATTAATTTAGTTACTACTTCTAATATTTAAGAGATCTGTAATGTAGGAAATTATAGGTATCCCCCCTCATTGTAATAAAGCACATGTCTCATTAGTCCGTCACCCACATGACTCTGTGAAGTTATCATTTATTTCTAAATATAAAAATTTTTGTTTGCAATAATAATGTAAATTAATTAATTAATCAACAGACCTAGTGATTCAAAGGTAAAAATCCTTTTTTCTCCTTGTGAGACTCTTATTTCCTTTATGGAAAACGACTTCACTTTGAACGCCCAAAGCTACGGCGTCGTTACGGTTTTCGGTTATTTCTCGGGCGCCAGTTCCTCTTTATAGCGTAAGAACAGCACTTTTCCCTATTAGCGGACAATAAGATTTCAGATAGCTATAGTGAAGACAGATTATGTCCAGAAATCTAGAAAAGAAAGATTTTACATGTCCAGGATACGAGAGTGATAAAGAAACGTCTTACCACTTCCTGCGGCAGTGTGAATCGTTCGGGCGCGTGATGCATAGCATCTTTGGTACTGAGACTCTTCTAAGAGAGGAGATGAGCTGCCTCGTACTGAGTAACATCCTGATTAGAAGATCGAAACGATTCGACGATGGAGCAAGAGTAATACATGGCTGAGGGGACAGCTGGAGGTAGGTAAAAAGGCCTGTTTTGCGGCTTACTTGCCAGGCGTCAGCCTCCTCCACCATTACCATTACTAGTAAGTACACATAATGTTAATAATTTTAATTTTAATACATTATTAATTATGTTTTAAATAGACCACATTAGTTGTGTTATAAATAATAATAATTATGTAACCTACGTGAAAAGGTCATGATACAATGGTTGCCTAAATGTAACACTGGAACTTGATCCTTATGGTCATGAATATAAAGGCGACATTTTTGACGAAAACTGCACAGAATATTTTTTTTCTCCCTTGAAAGAAATATTATTTTTTAAGAACTTTTACCTACCATCCATCACGCACAAAATAAGTCAGAATATATACAAGCATAGCGCATACCAGTAACTTTATTTTTATTATTATAAGAAGAATTTCAATAATCCACGATATTGTATACAATTTAACATATTTTGTACATGGTGGATGGTAAGTAAAAGTTCTTAAATATTCCTTTCAAGGGAGAAACAAAATAAAATTCTGTGCAGTATCTATTAAAAATGTAGCCTTTATATTCATGAGCATAAGGGTCAAGTTCAAGTGTTACATATAGACAACCAGTGTGTCATGACTCTTTTACGTAGATTGCTTAATTATGTGACATCACATTAACGTGGTAGCCTTGATAAAGAAAATAAACCTTTTCGAAATCTCGGCATAGTACTAGTAGTTACTTTAAAGCCAAACTAGACCTAATTTAAGGATATAGCTGCGAGTAATGGATATTCTGTAAGTTTAATTGATAAAATAATTAGGAAACGAAAGTTTAGTCGTTTCGAAATTTCTCGACTTTTCAAAATGAAAGAGAAAATCCGAAATTTGCATCGATTCCATTCGATTTTCGATTCACCCGTGGTATTGGTATGATTTTTAAAGATGTAGGTATAACAGTGGTTCATTCATCGGGATTCAAACTACAACAACTTTTAGGCAATCCAAGAGACAAAATAGGAACAAAAGTCGGGGATTTACGAAATTAGCTGTAAGTACTGTAATCAAAAATATGTTGGACAGACTAGACGATCAATTCAAACTAGAGCATATGGCCCATCTCAAATATGGTAGAACAGATAAGTCTAGTGTTGCACAACATGCGTTTGAAAACAACCATAAAATAGATATTAGCTATTTAAGATTAATTAGGAATGTAACAAATACTAGACAGCTGGATGTATTTGAAAGCTTGGAAATCATAAAGTGTAAAAATAGTATGAATAGTGACAGAGGGCCTATCCCAAATAGCCCGCTTTATTGGTTAATGGATCACGGTTCACCGAACGGTCACGGTCACGGTACGATGAACCATAACAATAGTTTAGGTATAAATAGGGTAGATTGACAGCATAAGTTTAGTTTTAATCAGCTCCAGATGATGCCAACTTGATTTTCGAAACACGTGTCGAGTGCAGTATATAGTGTTTTGGTGTTTCGTGGAAAACTACGTCAGTGTTATCTTCACATCAAAGGTTCCAACCCTCTCCAGGAATTTATAGTTATACTGTTTTGGAATATAGTAGTTGGACACGTTATATTAAAATAAAATTGAAATAAATAAATCATTTACAAGACAAAAATGATTCAAGATACATTTTAAAACACATACAATAACACACAAAAGGCAACATAGCAGAAGGATACAGGAGTTGTGGCTGCAGGATGTACGTTCAGGCGTACAAAGTTAAATAATTTTTATATGTAGTTGTTTATCTTTATGTCGTGGATACATGGTTACACCATGTACATCAAGTTAAATGTTGCAAAATTGAGTTGTTTTCTTATCTGAAAAAGAAAGAAATTTAGATAAAGTGAAAGTTGAATGAAATGAATTGGAATCTGTTATAAATTGTAGACGTGTTTAATATAACGAAGCTATAGGAAGCTTTATCATTATATTGAACATTTAAATGAAACATAATAATTAGATTTAAGTTTAATTATATAGTGAAAAGTGAGTGAAAAATTAAAAGGACGAACGAAGTTCACAGTGTAACGAAATAGGATGAAGGGTATATAGATGTGTAGGTTTAAGTAGAGAGAAGAGGATTAGAAAGGAGAAAATGGGGTTCATGCCATGGGAAGATGGAAAAATAGAAAGAAAGTTTGAAAAGTAAGATACCGATGACATCACTATAGAAATTTGGATACTTGTGAAAAGAGTTGTCCTGGAGAAAAACAAATCGAGAGATTTTTTCATTTCTGATTTGAAAGTAGACACGTCCAAATTGAGCTTCTAGAAAAATTCGAAATTTATAATCAAATCATAGAAATCTACATTGAACTTCAAAAATACGAACAAAAATAATTTGCAAGAGGCATAAAAAACACAGTTCATGTGCAAAGGGCGTAGAAGAAAATAATAGTATATTTTTCAGCAAAGAAAAGATGAAACCGTTAATAGAAAGAGAGAATAGTAAAGCAGATTAAGTTCCAGACAACAAGTGGGTATAGAAGGAAAAAGGCGAAAGTGAGCAGACAGTTAAGAATTAAAAAGATTCAGGAGGCATACTAGAATATTATTTGTACTTACCTACACAAAGAAATTTGAATCTAAGTGTGAGTATAAAGTTAAATTTGTTAATTTAAAAATTTCCTGCCTAAACTTATCTGCAGATTAGGCAGGTCACAATACGTGGTTGTATTCATGATTTCAGATACCCATATGCACACACTTAATTAAAACACTATTACAAAATTACAAACTCATAAAACAGAAGTAGGTAAATCATTAATTCAATAATAATACAAAAAAAGAAAAACTTCATATTTACTTGTACAATACATATATAACATATATAAAATAAAGATTTATTTTAAGCCTAATGCCTGTGAGAGCTGAAGTTTTCTTTTTAAATGATAATCTATTGGGATCTTGACGCTTTATCCTTCTTAGTATCTAGGGCTGCTAACGTAGATTTTTTCTTAGATGTTTCTATAGCAAACCTATGTTCTCGACAGAATCAGTTATTTTCAAAGCAAAAAGTATCTCTATATCTCCATTCAAAGAAACATATAAATGCTATAATCACTAAGTATAATAATTTCATATATTTAGTAATGTTCGCCTTAATGATTAAGATACAATAAAAATAATATACTTACCTCATTTACTGACAAATGGTCTGAAAAAGTTAAGATACTATTAGTAAGATAATGAGAAAATAACGAGATATTATTAGCGTATCCTTGATTTACGAATAAAGTGGGCATCGTGTATAAATCACATTCACTTTGTTTACTTATTATTATAAAAATTGTATGTATTTATTACACAAGATTTAAACACAATACATGAATTAACAATCCTCTTAATTCCAGCATTTTTTCATCATTCATAGCCAACGGGAATATCTTATTTTTCATAAATTCACTGAGAGAATGATTTAGTTGGGATAAATAAGTTTTATTTCAACCAAATAAATGATTTCTTTGTATTTGGCGAACTAAACATTTAATTGGGAGAATTAAGGCATTTATTTGATTAAAAGCCGAATACTTAATATTATAAATTAAATCAAAATACTTATTTGCAAGAAATATTTGTTTCTGAACATTAAATATTTCTTTGTGAACATTAAACATTTGTTTCTGAACATTAAATATTTGTTTCTGAGCACTAAATATTTATTCTCAGAATAAGACTTTTTACAGAAAATTGCGTATATTTATTGTTGATGAATACATTAATTTCAGGAAAATTAATTCCGTTTTTAATTTATTTATAGTGAACAAATATTTATTTCTCAAAAACAATGAAAATTTCGTATATTCATTAATATTAAATAAATTGTTAATTTTTGTTAATAACGCTGTTTAATTTATTATAATAATAAAAAACCTATTTCTCCTCGCACCTGCTTTGGATATCCACCATCTTATATATTATTTAAAGAATTTGTTAAATAAATCTCTGCGCCAAAAGGATTAGTCATAGGTTGGTTTTTTGGAGAAAAAAACAATCTGAACAATCCTTTTGCTACGCATGGTTTATTTAAAAAAATTTATAAACAATTTATATAGAATAGCTAATTAATACCCAAAGAATGTTCGAAGACAAATTATACGGATACAACAAATAAATGTATATAGAAAATTAAAAACATACATATAAAAATTTTTACTTACCTGGTTTATATTTGCGAAACTAAAATTTGATTTATATTAAAAAATGTATGCATCACGATTTGTCTACAGTACGATGTATTAAAAATCAATTTGGCTAAAAATTATAGTAGATATATTTTTTTTCACAAGTTGTAAAGCATATCGTCGGTCAACTGCCAAAACAACGAATGTGCATTTTTCTAATTTTTCAGAAGAAGGGAAATAAAGTTCAATTTGTTGTTAAATATCAAAAGGTAATTTATTTATAGGTATAAGTTTCCTAGTATAAAAATATTTCAAAAATATTCAATATTCGCATTTGCGGTTTTGGCACTGCAGACTGAAAAAAAATGTATTATTTTCCAACAGAGAAGTCGAAACCGGCAAATTTGCACATTCGATGTTTTGTCATTAAAGCAACGTTATAGTAGGTATATATTTGCTAAATTAAAATGTATTTTATATTAAAAACATGTATGCTTCACGAGTTGTTAATAATAAAACATATTCTAAAAAATGATAGGGTAGATATCATATAATTTTTTATATAATTTTGCGTAGATGTAAGTACATACATAATATATCACTATCAGTATAATCAATTACTCTTATGAACTATAACTTCATAATATTATCTCCATAGACACGATGACGTTAAAACATATATCTATTATGTTAATTCTTATTCCATAGGTGTTAACGTATTCATGCTAAATAAAGTTCTAAATTTTTTTAACTAATGTGTCTTATTAGAATCAGTTAAACCTCAAATTTATTATATATAAATCTGGATTTCCATGTCAAATTTTAAGAGAAAATTCAGGAAAATTGTAAATATCAGGAAATGCAGCGATTATAACCGCTTATACCGAGTAAAAATTTTGCATTGAATTGATGCGAGGATATAATCTTTAAAATAAAACGTAAATGAACAAGAAAAAAATAATACAATGAAAATTACTGCGAAATATCTTATAGATTATATGGTAATAATAATATAAAATAACAGTCTATAAATAACACCTAGTTAAAAAAATAATCTATTTATTTTTATGCAAGAAAGAGAGTAATAAAAAAAGAACATTCTAAACCGATATATTTGAGTACAGATTTTCCTTTTATTCTTTTCTTATTTTGACTGTCATGTGCTTAACTGGAGCTTTTCAAAAATACCAAATAAGTGAGTTTATTATTAACTTAGAAATAATAGTAGAAAGTTCAAATAAAGATTAATTTTCAATTTTCTTTACCGCTTGTTATATAGATTTTCTTAAAAAAAATCTATTATACATTTATGCTCGGTGACTTTGGGCCCCCGTATCTCGAGAACGGCTGATCGGATCGACCTCAAATATGGGATCTATCCGAATCTCGAGATTTCCAGAAACTTTCCGTCTGTCCGGAAGTCCGGATCTCCGGTAGTCCGGAAACTTTTTTTTGAAATGCGATAACTGTCCCAAATATTGACTGATCGATTTTAAATTTTTACCAGAGGTGGACCTCCATGGTCTACATATGCCTATTGACTTTGAGCCGGTTCCGAAAACGGCAAGTGGGGCAAAAACCGCCTAACAACCATTTTTTTTACCATCCTTTGAAATGCGATAACTGTCCTAAATATTAACCGATCGACTTCAAATTTGGAGCAGGGGTGGACCTCTAAGGGCTACATATGCCTATTGTTTTTTAGCCGGTTTTAAAAACGCGAAGTGGGGCAAAACGGCCTAAAAGCCATTTTTATTATTATTTTTTTTTTTTGAAATGCGATATCTGTTCAAAATATTGACCGATCGACTTGAAATTTGCAACAGGGGTAGAACTTTACGGTATACATATGCCTGTTGATTTTAAGCCGGTTCCGAAAACGGGAAGTGGGGAAAAAAATTAAGAATTTTGTTTTTTTTTTGGAAATGCAATAAATGCCCCAAATATTGACCGAATTGGAACAAATATAGGCATATTAGCGTAAGACTCAATAAAATGGATCACAAGGAACCGACTCCGACTATACGCGAACCGCTCCGATCATTCCCGAAGGCGTTATAAGCACTTTTCATAGCGGAATCGTTTTCTAGGTAATCGGACCCAAGGAATCGATTGGAATCATTCTGGAACCGATCCGATGTACTTTGTCCGTCTTTTGAAAATCTATATGGCATCTTCACCGCAGCGGTGAATGTACCTCACTTGTTATATAGATTTTCTTAAAAAAAATCTATATATACATTTATGCTCGGCGACTTTGGGCCCCCGTATCTGGAGAACGGCTGATCGGATCCACCTCAAATTTGGGATCTATCCGAATCTCGAGATTTCCAGAAACTTTCCGTCTGTCCGGAACTCCGGAACTCCGGAACTCCGGAAGTCCGGAAACTTTTCTTTGAAATGCGATAACTGTCCCAAATATTGACCGATCGACTTCAAACTTTTATCAGGGGTAGACCTCCATGGTCCACATATGCCTATTGATTTTGAGCCGGTTCCGAAAACGGCAAGTGGGGCAAAAATGACCCAACAACCAATTTTTTTACCTTCCTTTGAAATGCGATAACTGTCCTAAATATTAACCGATAGACTTCAAATTTGGGACAGGGGGTGGACCTCTAAGGGCTACATATGCCTATTGTTTTGGAGCCGGTTTCACGAACGCGAAGTGGGGCAAAACGGCCTAAAAGCCATTTTTATTTCTTTTTTTTTTTAAATGCGATATCTGTTCAAAATATTGACCGATCGACTTGAAATTTGCAACAGGGGTAGACCTTTACGGTATACATATGCCTGTTGATTTTAAGTCAGTTCCGAAAACGGGAAGTGGGGCAAAAAAAATTAAGAATTTTGTTTTTTTTTTTGGAAATGCAATAAATGCCCCAAATATTGACCGAATTGGTACAAATATAGGCATATTAGCATAAGACTCAATAAAATTGATCACAAGGAACCGATTTCGACTATTCACGAACCGCTCCGATCATTCCTGAAGGCGTTATAAGCACTTTTAATAGCGTTTTAAGAAATTAAAAAGGGCAAACAAGTTTCAAGGGTGTTAACAGCCACCGAGGCTACAGATTTAACCCCAAAACCCGAACTGGACTCGAACCTTGCCGAAGTTACCCGAAGATACCCGAGGTCAAGCGAGGCATGTGGGGTATCATTTTCAATAAAACCGAACATAAGGAAGCAATTTCGAGCATTCCCGGACCGCTGCGATCATTCCCGAACGCGTCTTAGGCAATTTTAACAACGATTGCAGGCATCGAATAACAAATCATTCTGGAACCGATCCGATGTACTTTGTCCGTCTTCTGAAAATCTATATGGCATCTTCACCGCAGCGGTGAATGTACCTCACTTGTTATATAGATTTTCTTAAAAAAATCTATATATACATTTATGCTCGGCGACTTTGGGCCCCCGTATCTCGAGAACGGCTGATCGGATCGACCTCAAATTTGGGATATATCCGAATCTCGAGATTTCCAGAAACTTCCCGTCTGTCCGGAACTCCGGAACTCCGGAAGTCCGGAAGTCCGGTAGTCCAGTAGTCCGGAAACTTTTCTATGAAATGCGATAACTGCCCCAAATATTGACAGATCGATTTCAAATTTTTACCAGAGGTAGACCTCCATGGTCTACATATGCCTATTGATTTTGAGCCGGTTCCGAAAACGGCAAGTGAAGCAAAAACGGCCTAACAACCAATTTTTTTTACCTTCCTTTGAAATGCGATAACTGTCCTAAATATTAACCGATCGACTTCAAATTTTGAACAGATGTAGACCTCTAAGGGCTACATATGCGTATTGTTTTAGAGCCGGTTTCGAAAACGAGAAGTGGGGCAAAACGGCCTAAAAGCCATTTTTATTTCTTTTCTTTTTTGAAATGCGATGTCTGTTCAAAATATTGACCGATCGACTTGAAATTTGCAACAGGTGTAGACCTTTACGGTATACATATGCCTGTTGATTTTAAGTCGGTTCCGAAAACGGGAAGTGGGGCAAAAAAAATTAAGAATTTTGTTGTTTTTTTTTTTTGAAAATGCAATAAATGCCCCAAATATTGACCGAATTGGTACAAATATAGGCATATTAGCGTAAGACTCAATAAAATGGATCACAAGGAACCGATTCCGACTATTCACGAACCGCTTTCGATCATTCCCGAAGGCGTTATAAGCACTTTTAATAGCGGAATCGTTTTCTAGGTAATCGGACCCAAGGAATCGATTGGAATCATTCTGGAACCGATCCGATGTACTTTGTCCGTCTTTTGAAAATCTATATGGCATCTTCACCGCAGCGGTGAATGTACCTCACTTGTTTATTGTAATTTTTAATTGATGTGTCAGGTTAAGGATACAGACAAACAAATGTCTGTGTTAAAGGTAAACAAAATTAAATATATGAAAAATATTTACACATATTTATTAAAAAAATAACAAAAATAAATAACTCTGGACAAATTTTCACAACCAAACAGTTTTTGGCTAGGTTAGGTACTTTAATATGCTATGATAAACAATTTACCACGTACAAACATTAAAAACTAACATTTAAAAGTTTCTTTGAGGCTTTCCAGCCCCCATATTCTACTAATAAACTATACATCTACCGAAAGGGACAACGCTTAACACAAAGCTTTTAATAAGAGAAAAAGGGAACAATGGCGTCTTGTTGAATCTTGTTTAATGCGCTACCGCGGTTTCGCCAGTAGAGGTAGAACATTTAATTCTCAGAAACAAATTTACTAATGAGGAATAAATATTTCTTATTAGAATTAAATATTTATTTTCGCTATTAGTGTATAAACTATAATAGTAAATATTTCTTTCTATGAAATAAATATAATGATGTAATAAATGTGTAATAAATGTGGCTGATACAAATGTGTTATTCATGAGTAAATTTATTTCTTATAAATAATTATTTAATTACAAAAAATAAATACCAAGAGAATTCCTGAAATAAATCATTTAGTCAATTAATCCAATCTTCGAAATATGCTTATAACAAAATTATGAAAAATAATTATTTGTCTGAATTAAATATAATGCAGAATAATAAATATTTATTAAATTGAAAAAAACTAAGGCCTCTCTAGTCTCTCTAGTCATTTCAAGCCAGATATTTTCCTCAGTGCAACAATCTCTAGTTCAATACACATGAACTAAATTAGAAAATAGAGGATAAATTTTTATTTAATAAAATAAGTTAGAAAACATGCATAGCTAAACAGAATGTTGAAGATAGAGACTGCCCCTATCCATTTTACTTCCAGTATTTACTATGTTTATTTTTAAGCCATATATCAAAAAGATGTTATTCAGAAAAACTGAAACTTAGTTGAAACGTCAGCGTTGGGAAAACTTTCACCCACCTAAGGAAGATTTATAGCATTTTAAAACAGAATTTTTTAGAAACTGCTAATAAAATCAATTTTTCCAACATACGTTTAAAAGTTTGCTTAAGTTGGCAACTTGCAGAAAATGCATTTGGGGATCTTTCCTTTCCTTATTTAACTTTTACTGTTTGCTGTTCATTTTTACTGTACATAGAGAGATTTAATGTAAAGTTTTTAATTAAATAAGTCATTAATAATAAAAATGGACCCTTTAAAATATAATCGTGACATTAGTCATAATCAAAACGTTGGAAAGTTATTAGAAAAATGTATAATTTAATTTAATTGCTACAAGGTGTAATAAAGCAGTACGTTTACAACACAAAAGAAAAATATCTTACAAAGAATCTCCAATATTTTTAAATGATATTGAAAATGCATAAATAATTACATTCCGCCATTTCTATTACCAGATTTATTTTTAATATCAACAAATATAGTTAAACTTTCTTGTAATAATTATTGTTATGTGGCACGGAACATATGCACATTTTTATTTGGAAATAAAGGGAAGCACGACACAGCACAGAATATAGCGATATTCATCTCCCAGTGGAATTATTTCTGATTGTAAGGTATTTTCGAAAGTTTTAATAGGAAACTTATTAACATTTTGATGCATAACTTTTACAGATTGTGTTTATAGAGTTGTTTTATGGCTTGAGCAAATGATTGTGGCAATATTCTTGATAGGTATAACATTAAATTAAACATCACAATTTAGACATTTTTTAATTTTGTTTTTATTCAAATAACCATCTACTCTACATCTAGTTTAAGTTTTGTACATTCACACCCTCAAATAGCAAATAGCAAAGGACCCCGCAGCAAATACACGTAAAAACGGTTTCGGTGAAATTCCCTAAAATTTTTGTGGATTGTAGATCTAGTCCTTCTAATTAAATTGCCCATTAGCAAAACCCACCTTCCAGGATTACTTTGGGATTCATGGTCATCCAAAGTTTTAGATCTTACATGGTTGCAGCCCTACAATATTTTCTAAAAAATATTTTATAGGTCGAATCAAGAATAATAAAAAAATTTACAATGGGGTATAAACTTTTACTTTTATATATATTGATTTAATACCTACAGAACCTACAAGAAAAATACAAGAAAATATTTTTGTTTAAAAAAATTCTTAACTATGACAAACAAAAAACTTGTAACGACTAACAGTAATAATATTGATTTTTACTCAATGTTGTTATCTGTACCTATCACTTGCATCTTGGATAGATTGTAAGAGCATGGTTGACGGATATTTCACAATTGGCTCATGTCTTGAGTCACCCAAGAACCACAAAACTACACACATGACTACATGTGCCAATAGTTCTTGCACCAGATTTGCAAATACAGTAATATCCAGTGATAGGATCGCCTATATTACTATATTGTATCCATAACTGAAACTTAGTAGCATTTCGGTGTCGCGAATATATTCTAAGTCTAATAATAGAATGTTGCTACAGTGTCAGATCTATTTGTAAATCAATTCCTTCCCATTGTGTCGTGTCTTGTATATAGGAGGGAGCTAGTTTCAGTTGGTAGGTGCCTACCCTATCTCTTAAATATTCCAAATTGAGATGAGGAAATTCATCAATATAATTGGCTTCCAAATTAACCCACCTGCCTCGTCTACGATGAAGATTTTCACCTAAAACAATTTCTTGTACTATATTTGGAAGTAGAGTCCTCTCTAATAACTGGTTCGCAAACTCAATATTGGCGCTCTCCATATTTATGATAGCACCACAAAAATGACAAAAATCACTTAAATGCATTGCGTGTTGCATGGGAATAACACCAGTAAAAAACTTGAACATCGATTTAAAATGACCATTACGCGACTTTATAATCCATCTTGTTTTTGTGATTAAACGAGATTCATTCGCTTCTTCGGTCCAAAGCTGAGTTTCTCCAGCACGTATGTTATAAGGTATTTTGTGGTGTATGCCCAGTTCCTTCGGCAATGGCACTGCATCTCTGTAGCCCCTATCAACAACAAAAATGTCATTTTCTAATAACCAGTTTCTGATCCTATTTCTGTCTCGTTCCATTTCATTTCTCAGCATTGACGAATCATTATTCCGAGAATCAGAGAAATATGGCCCATGTATGGCCAATATATAACCATCTGGAGCAACAATTAAGGCAGGTTTTATTAAATGACGACCTTTATGCACGCTGTATGATTGACCCAAAGCTTGAAAATTATTACTTTTCCCTATTGAACAATAGGTACCGTCAATGTAAGCAATTGCCTTTTTTTCATCAGGTTCGTTATTGTACAGTTGATTTGCAAAATCATTGACGTGTTGCTCAATATATTGTTGACGAGTTATGGATTGTAGTCCAATATTTTCAGATACAAACCTCTGCATCAGTGATTTTCTTACTTTTGCTATTACATAACTAGTTGACTGTCTACTAGAATAATCAAATATCACTTTCAAAAAATTATCTGACAGGCCTTGTTTTAATTTGCAAAGAAATACAAGAAGATCTTCCTTTGAAACGTAATCATGTCCACCTTCTCTTGGGACTGGTTCACAATAATCATAAAGCTCACGAAACTGATCTTTCGATATGGGACACATATGTTTGAATTCTTCATTTGTAAAACTATTAATGTCGTGATATTTCCACTTTTCTGTATTGTTCACGGTGCTTAATTCCTGTAGAAATGCTAACAATTGTGGCCCCTTAATAATATACGGTCTATTAACAAATCGCAGTCCAGCCATTAGCTGCCGAAGCAGCATACCATTTTCATCTAGATGTTGCTGACAAACTCTGACACTTTCCGAAATATATATGTTTTTGGTGAAAAACACGATAACTACATTGAATGGTTAGTCTTTGTAGATTTTCAACAGCGTCGCATATACCACAACTATGACTTGATGTTTGAGTTAATACATTAAGTCTTAAACAGGTGGGATCATTTCCTATAGCAGTTATTTCATTAAGAATTGAGACGTTACAATTAAAACAGATTCTTGTCTAATCGTTAATAAGAAGCGGTGGTCTTCCGAATGTCTCACGCCTAGTCGTAGCAATTTCTTTTTTTGGCAGCTTTATTATCTCCATCAATTCTTGACATTCTGTGTATAAAGTTCACACTATGACAAGTATAACAGTGCCTTCAGTTTGCAGGAAGGGCCATGAGTCAAACTTAAATTAAATACTTTAAGAAACCTTAATTTAATTATTCGTATAAGGTACTTACTTCGGGATAACAAAGTCAACAAATAAACTTAAAATACACCAACAAACATAGGTAGGTTATCGTCATTTTACGCACTGACAACTAATAACTGTCAACTAGATTTAACTTGTTTTAGACATAAGCTACTTGGTCAACATAGATACAGTACTTGGTGGCTATTCTTCAAGAATTGAGGGACTAAATTGACATAAAAGATGTAAATAGCATCATCAGTAATATTTATTTTTTAAATAAAAATATTTTCTTGTACACCCTGTAGGTTCTGTAGGTATTAAAGCAATATTTAGTAAAAGTAAAAGTTTATACCCCATTATAAAATTTTTTGTTATTCTTGATTCGACCTATAAAATATTTTTTTAGAAAATGTTGTAGGGCTGCAACCATGTAAGATCTAAAACTTTGCCGATTAGCAAAACCCACCTTCCAGGATTACTTTCGGATTTATGGTCATCCAAAGTTTTAGATCTTACATGGTTGCAGCCCTACAACATTTTCTAAAAAATATTTTATAGGTCGAATCAAGAATAATAAAAAATTTTATAATGGGGTATAAACTTTTACTTTTACTAAATATTGCTTTAATACCTACAGAACCTACAGGGTGTACAAGAAAATATTTTTATTTAAAAAATAAATATTACTAATTAGTAGGACTAGATCTACAATTCACAAAAAATTTTAGGGAATTTCACCGAAACCGTTTTTACGTGTATTTGCTGCGGGGTCCTTTTGGAAGTTTTAGTGTAACTGATATGGCAGATTGATTTATTAAAAATGCCACTATTTTAATTGTCCTGTAAATGGCTCTTAATGCCGTCTAATTACAGACTCCCATGAATAAGTAACGGAATTGGTGGATAAATCATATAATAATAAATAATGAAATATTATTTCCCCCACTCAACAGCATTGTTGATTAAGGTATAAGTTACAAATACAACAACGTGAACTTCTAATGTGTTAATTGTTATTTTATATTTGTTGTATTTCTATATACATACGGTACATGGAAAATTAATCCAGAAAAATCAATCAGACAAATGTGAAACATCACAGTTTAATCTACCTACATATTTATATAATCATTGCTGTCAACCCCTCGTTTAGCCAAGACTAGGTACTAATTTTCAGCATATTTTTTGCATTGGCTTGAGCCACGTAGTCAGTCACAAAATAAATAGCGCGACAGTGACAAAAAATCCTGTTAGTTATATCCTTAACAAATATTTTTAAAAGAAAGTTACACTTTTAAAATTAAAATTTATCTCATTGTCGCTTTTGGTTCTGTTTAATATGAATACCTGTTATGCCCGTCGCTGCTTTATATAATTTATGTTTTCAATTATATTTGCTTAAGAAAAGAAAAGTCAACATCATTGCAATCATACCTTTTGCAATGTTTCTTTTTGCAGAAAATCACATTTTTTATTTTCTGAACAAAGGAATAATTATTTTCCGAGGGTGTTGTTGATATCCGGCTGAACTTTCTTTTATAATGACATGATAATCAATGGGCTAATTAATGATGTTAAGACACCAAAATAACAATAACAAGTCATGCAGGCCAATAGTAAACAGTAAATTCTATCATAACTATACTCTGTAAAAAATTTTTCTATTTATTTGATTAATTTGTAATTTATTATCATTAGTAACTAATATGTATTGTAATGATATTTTACAAGAAATGGATATTACTAATATTTTTTATTGTCCCATTACTCACCGTTACTCAGCAATGGGTAAAGAAATATATCTTTTTTATAATTTAACTTATATACTCTTCAAGGGATACTGAATGCAGTGGGTAACGGGTGTGACAGGGAACAGATGTCTGTGAACCCTCAAAAAACAGTAATAGTACCATTCACCCGGAAAAGGAAGCTGGAGGACTTAAGATCGCCCTCCTTAATGGGTGAAACTATTCCATTTGTGGAGGAGGTGAAATATCTATTAATCACTCTGGATAAATCACTTAATTGGAACTGCCATCTGAAAAAGGTAATCTACAAAGCACAACTGTCCTTACGGACATGTCGTCGTATTTGTGGTAAATCCTGGGGTCCCAAACAAATTTACTGGATCTATGTCACGGTCATCAGACCAATGATAACATACAGATCCATCGTTTGGTGGCCGAAAGGATTACAACGGACGGCCAAAGCCAAACTCTCTGGATTACAGAGATTAGTATGCTCGACCGTAATGGGGGCAATTAGCACCACACCGTCAGCTGCAATGGAAATCCTCCTGGACTTACCCCCTCTTCATATATATTGGAGAGAGAGGCCAGGTGGGCAACATATAGACTGCAACAAGCGGTCATTAATATGCCGCAGACTGTATCATGGAGCGGAACAAGTTGCTGGATGACATAGAGAATCACAGCATCCTGGGAATGCCTTCGGATACTATGCCTACCATGACCAACAACGAGCTGACTTTCAACATCCTTTTTCCGGAAAGAAATGAGTGGGGTCGGAATAAAACCGACCTACTGAGGGCAGACAGTTGGTTTACAGACGGCTCCAAAACTCCTGAGGGAACAGGAGCCGGAGTACATAGCTACAGACCAAGGGTGAGGATAGTTTAATTCTTCGTGTCACCACTAATTCCTGAGAAGAACACTGTAGAACCTATTCCAATATTCCAGAAATTTCTCTTTCAATCCACTTCCGACACCAAACTGTTACGTGTTTGCTATACACACAAACGCCTATACTCGTAGATTCATTAATTGAAAGACCAGATATCACTTACTACTTTATTGACTAATTAATAATTAACAACAATAGATTAATGACTGTCTTAACTATAGTCAGAATTAAACACTTATAATTCTCTTCTTTATTTCTTCTTGTTCACTTTCAACTTAAGACTGACACTCGGCCCACCGTTCGCCTTATTTATACATCCATTCACGCGGTCTGGAATATTCCAGAACATTTCCGGCCGTTCTCGTACAATTCTAATCTTATCTATTCTGTCTACACATTTCAGTGGCATAACAATACTGCTTGGGTTACCTCCTTATGCAGGAGGGCCCTTTTCACCTTATGCACGACGGCGAGAAGGGCTGTTTCTGTGAACCTCCCTCGCCCATATTCGTGCTGATCATTGTGGAATGTGTATCTGGCTAGATCACCTTCCAACAGATATCTGTCTACTATCCGTTCCAGTGCTTTTAGCAGGAAGGATGTGAGACTGATCGCCCTAAAAGATTTGGCAGCTGTGTAGTCTTTTTTCCCACATTGGAGATGAAGACACTTATGCTGGCCTTCAGGCCAGGAAAACATATTCCAGTGCTAGACTGACCGCAAATATTCCACTTACATGTGGTAGAAGAACATCTAGACCTTTCTGAAGCAGAGCCGGGAAGATTCCGTCTAGCCCTGCTGCTATAAAAGGCTCGACCTCGTTCGCTGCCATAGGCTTTTACAATCTCTCCGGCAAGACGCCAGTTAACTGGTGGCATCAGCTCTTCCAAGGATACTGCCACGGCAGCGCTTTCACCCGGAAAGTGAATCTCTAAGATGTGTCTTATTGACTCCTCCCCAGAAGTAGTTCAAGTCCCATCTTGCCCTCGTATTTATCCTACTATCTCCCTTGTCTCGCTGTTGAGTAAAAAATTCAGAAAACTTAGTTCAAAAAGTAGTAAATTTTAAAATCTTTTTGGCCACCCTGTATACTTTTAGGAAGTGAAAATTGCTGTGTCATTACACAGATGTCTCATAACTGGGACTAACATATATTTTCTTAAAATCGATAGTTGTGATTTTAGTGATATTTTTAACTTGTAAATGGTATAATTTCAACAACAAAAAAAATCATTACATCCAAGTGGTTAGGAGAAAGTCAATAATAATACAGGAGTCGAGGAGGCCACAAAGAGGTTTCAAAAAATATTCCGATATACATGACATTTTATTTAAAAAAAATGTTACTTCACCATGTAGGATCGTCTTGTCTCACCTTGTTATTCAAAAATAATTCAGGTTATAGACTTTTTTGTCTAGCTTACTTATGTTTGTAAATCAAGTTTCTAGCTATCATAGAACTTGAGTTATCGAAGTCGGACGCACTATTGCCTCACCCCGTATATAAAAAGTGTTTGCAGCTCACTACGGACTTATGCGATATTCGCAGTTTAATTTTCTCGAATTACTATTACAGTAACAAAAAAAAACTGATTATTTGCAAAAGTCGTAAATGTGAACATATTTTCTACGATGAAGGCAACAACTCACCTTCGATCATTCACGATTTTTTAGATGGTAATTAGTAAGACTAAATGAACATCTCAAAACACTTGAAATTATTTTTTTTATTCGCCTTCGTTGACTTGATCATTATAGAAGTGACCACAGTTCGTCCAAAAGACATTCACGGAACTGTCCCCAAAATTTCTTTAGTCTCCTTTGAACGACCCTTAAATAATCAGCAGTTATTGTTACTACAAAATGTTTCCAGGATATCTCATATTCTATTCGAAGGATTAATAAATATCAAGAATTTACTGTGATTTTTTCGTGACTACTAAAAAAAGTTGCAATTGTCTACTCGATAAATTAATTAAGAAACTCATATTATTATGTTCTTAAAAAATAATGAGTCACATGCATCCATTTTCCATGAATAAGTGATACTGAATTTTTCAACACTACCTTATTCCTCGAAAATAACTTTATAATACCTTGCTGTGTAATATGATTAATCAAAAAAAAAAATTTAAATGGGGACTATTTTATTCTAAATTCATCCTATTAAGAGAAATAAAATTTAACTGCGAAGTTTTTTATGGGGTTGTGATTAAAGAGGTAAATAACTTTTAATAATATTAGGGCTCTTTAAGAGGAAAAGTTAAAAATTATCTTTATTATTAGAACGGTAATAGACTGTAATAAAGAGAGCTTCACAAGTTAAATTAATGCTATTATGGTTTATAAAATTAATCGGCTGAGAAAAGCAATCTCTGAAATCTTTAAAGAAATTTGAAGGAGCTATTTTAGGTATTTCATCGTAAATAAAATAGAATGAAAACATTTTTTCTTCCAATCAAATATTTACGGTATAAATTCCCCTCTCATTATTTTTAATTGGAATTTAATTTAAGCATTTAATGTTGTTTGTCTTGTTTTTATTAAAGCTCTAAAGAGAAAGGTAAATAAGGGGAAATAGAGTTTCTTGTTATTACTTAACTAAAAAAAATTTTATTGTCATTGTCAGTTTTTTGTTAATATCATGCATAACATAATTTTTCAGTAATTTATTGTACATTACATTCTTGTAATGTACAGGGCGTTTGCTAAATTAGTGCTAATATTTTAAAAGTCCACTATAATACAAACAAATTATCTCTAAACAGATGCAAGTTATCAAAATAAAGAACATTTAAAAATTATTATTTTTTTTTAAAGTACCTACCTCACCAATGAGTCAACTTTTTTACACAATAACACACATGTACATAATTAGAAGGAAATACTTTTTTATCGTTATACATATAAAGGTTTATTATGGGTCCCTCTTTAAACATTTGTGCCACCACTGGATAAAATGATCTTCGTGTGACATATCAATTTAAATTAGAAACTGTACCGAAGTCAGGGAAGTGATACTTCACAGGACGCGTGCTACTTATAATTTTTTCTGCGACTGCGTTGTTAAAATTTATTAAAAAAAAAATTAAATGTCGAAAATACAAAAATTCAGTAAAATATAGTTTGATGGAAATATCATGTTGGCTGAGTTTGTCTTTTAAATATCAACCACACGTCACTCCACAGCAACAAGCAAACCTTAAATCTGAATTATTTGTGCGTCAAAATGTTTGAAGAAGCAAATTGTGCGATACTCCTGAAGATATTATGGAAGCGGCTGCATCGGCTGTATCTGAAGTTGTGCTATAAAAGTCAAAATAACGGTACGATAAGGCGTACCTACTTTTGAACGTTGTTGGTTTAAACAAAAAAAAAAAATTAAGAGTACCTAATTAATGAAAATATATTTCTAGAATTTTTTTGCTGAAAAATCTTTAAACTTTAAGTCGTCTATCTCATGGATTATTACAAAATTTTAAAGTCGATGCTTATCTTGACGAATTTTATTGATATTAGTAAATTTTATAATCTGGCCACATATTTGAAAAGTAATCTTCAAGATACCAGCCTAAGAATTCAAGGAATTTTTCAGGGCAAGAAATTAACAGATTTATCATGGAGGTACTAGATAAAGAATTCCTTATGATGTGCGTAAAAGTAAGTCTTATCTATAGAAGCTCTTAAGCAATCTGTATATTAGATTATTGTTATTATGATGAATTGACTAAATTAATAAATTGATGATGTTGAAAATGCGAACACAATGGTAATTGTTAAAATTATTCTAAAACTAACAAACCAAGACGATTTGTAATTGCTTGTGAAGAAGACAGTTAACGCAACATCACTATTTCTAAGAAATATGTAGCCTTATGTGCTAAGACAGCCTAAACCAAAACATTTTTTTGAAATGGAAACACCCTATATTTTTTTACTTAAAAAATTGTTGTATGTTTGCACAAGATATTAGTAAAGATATATTGTCACATCACGGGAATAAGTTTGACACAATACCATAAATCAGGAGAGCTATGAACCGAAATGGTCTAAAGAAACAATAAGTAGTTTGTTCGATAGGTCTCACGTAAGATTATTAATTTATTAAGATACTTTAAATTCCAAAGCAGTTGGTGTTTTTAATTGTTAATATGGAATATTTTTTGCCGAATGAAAAGAAATATTGAAAATTTACCTTACCAGCAATAAAAACTAATTTTTAGCTAAAAGATAATATGCCACAAAACTTCCTCAGAGACGCGTTCCCTCCAAGAACATCTACTCTAATATTTATCACAAGTTTAGAAACGGCGAATCTTTGAAAGATATGAAAAGAGAAAAACAGAGGCCCAAAACAGGACAAGGTATGGAATTAGACGTTTTACTTTTTTTTTACCGAACACCCCAATAAATCTGCAAAGGCTGCTGCAGAAGAATTTAGTATTTCTCAAGCAAGTATAAGTAGGATAATAAAACGTCGCAAATATAAGCCTTATAGTATTTTGCCAGTTCAGCTTTTAATTGAAAATAACTTTGCCGACAGAAGACCTTTTTGTAGAGAGATGTTCGATAGAATAGAAGAGGATAATAATTTTTTAAATAACATGTTTTGGACCGATGAAAGTAGCTTTTCAACTGCCGGACTTTTTAATAGAAAAAATGCTCATTATTGGGTGCCCGACAATCCCCTGTAGGCTCCGTATTCACTGATGGGTCCTTGAATACAGTGCGTTATTTAAATATTCTTCAGGGTGAAGTGAAAAACTATTTAGATAATATTCCCCCTCCAAACAGGAATTCTGTTATTTGGCAACAGGACAGCGCTTCCCTACACACTGTACGCAACGTAATAGAATATTTAATTGAGAGATATCTACTTTGGGTAGGAAGATACGATCCTATACATTGGCCTGCTAATAGCCCAGACTTGAGTCCTTTGGACTTCTTTCTGTGGGCACCACTAAAACAAAATATATATGAAAATTTTATAATAACATCGACGAGCTGAAGGAATGCATTAGACAAGCAATAGAAGATTTGCGGCAAAATGATCAATTATTTGAGAATGTGAGAAATGAATTTATAAAAAAGATGCCAACTGTGCTTTAAGAAAAGAGGAGGATACGTGGAGAACATATAAACATATTGCAAACCTACTGTATTAAATACGTAATTATATCGTATAATTATTATATCGTAAATCTTACGATATTTATTGTAGCTCTTGAAGTTATATTTATTTTCTGTTATTTATTGTTGTTCTTATACTGTTCGTTGTCATTTCTTACACTTTGTTTTATTATAATAAAGATCATTATTAGATATTGTATGTTTTCGCATCAAAGAATTTTCATAATTTTTTTATAAAAAAAAAAAAAAAGATATCACGACATATCTCGAGAACAGTTGAAGCAATAATACAATAATGATACATTTTTGTGGTCAGAAACTAACGGATAATTTTTTTAAAAAAATCATGTTTTTTGCAACCTTTTAATTTGATAAGTTTTTTAAAAATTGTTTAATTACTCTAAAAATTCATGAAAAACCGTGTAAAATTTTTTTCTGAATTTTTCGATTCGACGAAAATTAAGAGAAATAAACGGGGTGTCAATTTTAGGTGACTAACCGCGTAAAAGTCGAGCAGTGTGTATGTATACATACTTTTTGAAAAGTTCCAAGCAACTTGCTTATTTTATTGGCTTGCCAAATGCTCTACTCGTAGAATACCGGCGACTGCTTACGCCAAATCTCGTCTAGTTTTCTGGTGGATGCCGGAGACGACCCGCCTAAAGAGACATGGCGGGTCCACAACCGTAACGGGAGGCTATATAGATGATTACTTCGAAAATGAAGTTAAAATTGCTAATCATATAACTACAAGAAATAGACCTCTAGTAGTGTTCCATGACTTTCATTTCTGAGGATTGTACAGTTGATGTTCATGACGTTCATGTCTGTGTTAACAAAACAATGTACAACACTACAATTTACTTTAATATTTCAGATTAATAGTGATTACAATGTTTATTCCTGTTATTGTCTTTTAAATATATTTTCTTTCATGTTATTTAAAATAATATTTCATTTCTAAAATAAAAATTTGTGTACTTGGCATTAAGAAATTAATTCGGTAAAATGGCACTTCTCTGATGTTCTTGAAGCAAAGTATTTGCCACATTGCTTACGGTTGCAGAAAAATAATATTTTCTAGAAATTAATTAAGTAAAAAAAAGACATTTTCAGTATCTGGTTTTGGTAATTCGCCATACATGAAAATAATTTACAAGACAATCAGTACCAAAATTTTCAGTTACATTGCTAATATTATTTTTTGTACTAAATTTTTGCCAACAAAATAAGAAAACTTTAAAATAAATTCTAATTAACCATTTATTTCTAATTAGTTTCATTATAGACACAAAATCATCACTATCAAGATTTTACCGTTATGATCATCTCCTAGTAGTAGGGAATCCTTTATAAAAGAGATGCAAAGTAAGTTTAATAGAAACACTGCTTCCGTCTACCATAGTCACGTATTTCAGCCGCATTTCCATCGTTATTGCCTTTTATCTTTTATTCTCTTACCTGAAGTCCTCTAAAAGGAAAAATAACTTCATTTGGTTAATACTTAATATCTCTTTAATCCCTCATTTACATGCTCAAGCACCTCGAGCATCATTCTTTTATTAAATTTACATTGTTACGAAGCACTTTATATAAATACTCATACAAAGGATATTATATAACTAAATAATATCGATGTTGTGTTTTATCTTTCTGAATTCCGCTGTAAATTATTTCGTTAATAAATAGCTTTCATAAGAATTTTTAAAGTATCATAATGAGCATTTCCACGTATTTTTATTTTATTTACTTATTCGATAGTATCTATAAATATGAGCTCACAGAATTTTTTTTCAGATTTTTTTGAGCCCCGAAAAGGAGTTACAAAAGATAAAAAAGTTTTTAATTTTAGTCTTATGACGTCATCCAACTAGGTTTGACGACAAATACAAGCAGCCAATGAAAACGAAGACGCTACCGCAGTATTGCCAATTTACGTATTATTGAAAAGCGTGACTGGTGATTATTAATTCATTTATAAATACAACTATAAATTTATTAACACAGAATTTTATTTGTACGTTTTAAAACTTCGACATTTAAATATTAAAAAAAAGCAGAAATCGAATATGTTAGGTTATGTTATAGATTCATTCTTCATTGCTGTTACGGAATTGACGATTGAAAACAAATATTAATTAAGTATTATAATCATTTTTATTTATTTTTAACTTTCACCTAATTATGATGATTTTATTTGAATAGTATTGGAGCGTGCATTTTATTTGAAAATCGTACAAAATTTTACCGTTTTAAGAAGGATTTAAATTATGAATAATGAATAGCAATAGTAAATCAATAACAAAATCATTTTCTTCGCAATTCATTAAAGTGGTATATAAATCTTAATAAAAACGACCAAAAATGCAAACTTGTTTGTATTTGACTTTACAAAAAAACATATTCTTGAAGAGAGATTATATGTAAATCATGTCTACTATATTAAGCGAATAAAATATATTTTCCAAGTACTTAAGTAAAACTGATGTAAATTGAAATTTTGTACACATTTGACCTCAAAAGATGGTGTTAGGATAAATTTAACACTTTCACATTTGAAATATCTAATTTAGTTACAAAAATGTCAGTGTCAATTAGAATAAATTATTAAAATATATGACATGAATTATTATTGACAGTATGGAACGACGCTGATAATTAATTATTTAAAAATTTTAATCAAACATTTCAAGGTACGCTATTAAAATTTAATTGAGGTAAGCGAAGAATTAAATAAAATGATTTTATTAGATCAGGATGATATACCGGGTGGCCCAGGGACTAGGGAACCCCCCAAATTTTTCTACAATTTTTGAGATAGAAATTTGAAATTTGTAGGGAAGAATCAAGACAAAAATTGTAATTTTTTGATCCACCCGCGCCAAAAAAAGTCACTTCCGGTTTAACCGGAAGTGACTCCAACTTTCTTATTTTAAATAGCACCCTGTATATTTAGGCGATTTTTCTGTTGAATATTTAATTTCCCTTTATAAAGCTTTTTTCAGATTTAAAATCGGTTCATAAATAACCCAGACAATTACATTTGTTTGTTTCTTTTAAGAAGGCCATGAATCTAATAAACGAAATACATTATAAATAAAATAATTGTCAACACTCGTTGTAAGGGTGTCTACCATCATTACTATTATGTAATTGTAATTATTTCTCATATCGTTTATTTCTTTATTTACGTTTGTTTTTTTTTTCGATATGTTTATTTTTTACATTTCGTACTACCATAACTTGCTTATTTTGAATAGCATCCTGTGTGTTTTATGTGGTGTTTTTCTTCTCATCAAATTATTCTCTCCAATGATGTATGTATTTGTTATAATAATAACGTTATTAATGCACAAGATGTCGAACATAAAATATTCCTGATACTGTTTTCACTCTTTTCCATGAGTAGGCTCTGTACTCGTATACCTAGGTACGTGAAAATGTAATTTTTAAGTGATCCAATTGTTTACACGTATCAAATTATACCTGTTGTAGTATAATAATAATAGTAATAACAAAAAAGCATAAATTTATTTAATAATTAAACATGTACATCTACCCTACCCGACAAAATGAACTATTCATTGCAAATAAAGAAACTAGGAAGTAAGTTTTGGAAGACCAGAGTTATAAACTAGAAAATAATGAAGAAATAGTGAGTACTATACATTGAACTAAAGTACAGAAACTTATAAAAACTGAACTAAATTAAATGTTAAATAACATTTTCTGTAAATTTCACTTAACTATTTGCAAAATACGTTTTACTTTAGAGAATTTACCTATTGCTCGAGAAAGAAAAATCGCCTAAATATACAGGGTGCTATTTAAAATAAGAAAGTTGGAGTCACTTCCGGTTAAACCGGAAGTGACTTTTTTGGCGCGGATGGATCAAAAAATTACAATTTTTGTCTTGATTCATCCCTACAAATTTCAAATTTCTATCTCAAAAATTGTAGAAGAATTTGAGGGGTTCCCTAGTCCCTGGGCCACCCGGTATGTATACTGGTATAAAAAGGTTATGTGCTGGCCACATCAGATAATTTTATTTCCATATAAGTAACTCGTAGGATTAACCTTTCAGTGTTGCAAAAATATAAAAGCACAAAAATGTGGAATACGGAAACTAATTTTTTTTTTATTTCGTAGGTTTTTTGCACATTGCAAATGTATTTTCCAGTGGGGACTATGTGTCGACATAGCTTTATATTACATATTAAACACCGGACTGATACACAACAGAATAAAATAGAAAAACTGGTTTGAAACTAAATAAGTAAAGTTTTAGTTGTACAAACGGCAAGTCTGATAATAAATAGATGGATTATCTAACCTCACTCTTCGAGAAATCAATCCTCTCCACGACTAATAGTAATGATAATACATTATCATTTCAAAGTTTGAATTATCCAAACACAAATGTTCTAAAAACTTACGACAACTCGATATTAACAATTTTCTGTATTATGAATCGCGAAGTTTTTTCAATTTTATTATGGATTCAGCTCCTATTTATATAAAAATATGTATAATTTTTTTATTGTCGAGACATAGTATTTGAAATATACACTTGTAAAAGTGACTGTTTATATTTTTTATGTATTCTTAGTGATGAAGTTGCAAATCCATCCTAATCAAGTAGAAATATTTATATGTCAATTTAGTATGAAGTATTAACTTTGAGAACGTAGCAAAATTATCTGCCATTTAGGGCGATTTTCTAACAAATTTTAACTTTTCAATGCATCATTCCGTTTCATACATAAAATAACAATTAATTGAAAAGTATATTTACTACTATTAACGAGTTATTATGACTATTATTACAACATCGATGCGTCAAGGGACAATAGGAGAAATTTGATAATTTGATTGAGGAACTCCTGATGCCTAATTTTGATGTAAATTGACCAATTTTTGACATATTATTGTGCCATATTGGATCCGCCATATAGCTTCTAGTAATTTTTACTAAAAATTTTTAATCATTGACAATAATCCCCCAATATCAGCTTTGTCAATATTTGTCATATTTTTGGTACACTCGTTCGCCATATTGGATTCGCCATTTTCTTTTTAGTTATTTTGACTTCATATTCGTAATTAGTAACAACTAAAGCCCCCAGATACCAATTTTTGTGCAAATCAAACGATGCCTGAGATTTTCGCTAGCTTTTCCGGTTTCTTTAGCACTGTGCGATGTACCATCATATTTTAAATCACGATTTTTGTTTATATGCTTACAAATTTAAATTGCAAAGGTCTTTGTGAATCCGACATCTTTATATGCAAGACATACACGCGACGCGTACCCAACCAGATCGCTCGATAAACTGATCACTCAATGATCATTATTGTTTAATAATTGTAAGATACACTCTAGTATGAGAAATTGCTTGACATGAGGGCAGAAAATGTCTAAAACATGACATCTTCCGTTTTTTACACCGTTTACATTAAAGCGAGAACGATGATTGTTGTTTTTGACGGCACCAAGGCGGAGTTTAGCTTACATGCTGTGATATTCAGATCCGCACTTAATTTTCTTACCAATTCGTTCTAGCAGTGCGTTGAGGATTATTGTAAGTAATATTATAAGATAAGTAATAGTAATAATTTTATATCTGCTTATTTGCTAGCGTGTTTTTGAAAGTAATTTAAGAAGATTATCATGTTGCAGTGACTTGTTTAATAGTATAATATTAATAATTATTTTATATCTGTTTATGTGCTGGTGTGTTTTTGAAAATAATTTAAGAAGGTATTTGATGTAAAAATGTTTTGACCGTGGGAGGCCTCTATGTCTACATCTTATTGTGTTTGTGAAAATAAAGGTAATAGTGATTACAGTGATGAACAAAATCAAAGTTCATTAATGTTTTCAGTAAGAAAAAATCGGCTACATTTGACGAACAAGGGAAACAAATTTGCCTTTGCAATAATTTTTTGAAGCAACAAGCTAATGACCCTAATTTGTATGATTTAGATGTATTAGGTGAAACAGCATCTCTGATTAACGTTTCCAGTTCCACAATACACACACTGGTGAAAAAAGGTGCTCTCCCAAGAAAACAACGATCCGACGCCGGTCAATCGAAAACTCTGGACCCATCGTTAGCAAAACTTTTAAGAACTTTAGTTTACGACGCGTATCAGAAAAATTAAATCCAAACTATTGACGTGGTAAACAGAAAACTAAAAGAAATGGATTATCATCTAAAATACACCAAAAGAACTTTAGGAACTTGACTTAGAAAAATTGGATTTAAATATCAAACTATTAATAAACGCATGGCGATTATTGAAAGTAGACGAATAGTAGATTGGAGAAATTCATATATAGAAGAGAAAATGTCAGAAAAGGAAATACTTTTCCGAAATTCGATAAAAAAAGTCATGGAGTTAATTCAAAATGAAGTGTCGAAAATTAACACGGAATATTGGGAAAAAAGAATTAGGAAAGTATTTTTTTCATTTTAACAAAAATAAGTCTCTGTTTTTATTATAGTAATAACTTTACTATTAGAATTTATTTTTAGTTTATTTTTTGTGAAGAATATTTGTTTCTGTTACTATTTTGAGAGTATATTTTTTTGTCTTTATTTGGTTTTAAAAGTTACTTGTTACTTTTTAAACAATTTCTTTATTCTATACTAATATTCAATAGCTACCCCTTCCTGGCATGAAATGCTCATACCTCGTAGCGGTTATTGCTGGATAGTAACAATTTATGTTAAGCAAACTTGAATACTGTAACTACTGTATGTGTAGTCAATACTTTAAATTCAATACTTTTATTTCAAATTAATACTTTTTTGTACAATTGTTAAATTGTTGCTAGCTAAACTGAATACAAACATCTACATTGAAAAAGTAAACGAGCAAACAATCCGGTTAAATCCGGATCTGTGTCCTGTAGCGTCTTACCCCTCACGTTCCGCCACTAAAGCCGTTTCTCACACTATATATAGATAGTCGAATTTCTCTTCGCCTATGACTGTGGCCGCAGGTGAACAACTATAGCAATCACTAAGGTTGAAAATGTCATCTATTTTATAATTTGTATATAAAAGTTGTAACCTTTGCCTTATTTTTTCTTTATATCAAAAGTAATAGATATTTTAATAACGAAAAGAAAATAATACGCGAATTAGTACATCGGTTGGCGATACAGTGTCAGATAGGTCTGTGGTTTCATTAATAATAAAGTTAGAAACTTGAAAATCCTACACAGTAATTTTTGTCGTACAATTTAAAAAATAAATTTAGATTATTCACAAAACTTCCTTTTCAGTGGTATGGGGATAGACCTACTTTCTGTAATTAATTTTGAAGTCTCTCTGAAAATTAATACAAATTAATTGATTTTGAGGAATAGAAAAACTGATCAACGCAAAATGTTTTTTTCTGAAATTTTCACAATGGCTTAAGGGCGCCGCTATTCTTTCAAAATAGTTGCTCATTTTTTCTTTATGAAAGCAGAATTCAATTTCCTTCCGATTAACATAGGTATTGCCATATTTACATCAAACCGTTTTCATGATATATACACATTTTTAAAACAAAACACCAGTTTTAATTTTTTTTGCGATGACAATTTAAATAGTAATGTAATTTACCCAAAGAAGAAGTTTCGGAACACTGCAATTAATGAAGAAAATTAATCAGATTTATTTTTGTTTACATACAAGAAAATCCTCTATTGAAGCAAAAACCTTTGCGTATACATTGTTCAATTATTGTTACCTTTACGGCTATTTACCACAATAGATAATAAATTATAAAAATAATATGTATTTTATTCATAACACAACTGCTATAATATTCCTATTTTGAAAAGAAAATTTATAGAAGAAGTAATTGCATTAAATTCGAAATTACAAGAATTTAAAATATATTATTAAAGTAATAATCAAGCAAACTCATGTTCTAGTAACACAAAAAAATGTTACTACTATTATAACATGAACTTTGTTAAGGAATACTTGGTATTGTGGCGGAAATTTTCAACCATTACGATCACGTTCCACACAGCACACCACGGCCTGATTGCTGTATTGAGGCCGCGGACAACAAGGTTAGCCAACGGAAACTGTCCTGTTGGTTATACTGTACCACTAGGGACTAGAGAATAGAGAGTTGCTCTGTATAGAGGATTTCACTGCATTATGCATTGCCTTAGGATATTGGACAGTGGCCAAATGAACACCATCTAGTGCATGCACTTCCATTAACTGCTGCAATTAAAAATTTATAACTTTAAAATGGATTATTTTAATACACCCAGGGGTGTACATTAAATTTATTTAAAACATACGCTCTAAACTAGATTGTAATGTATGTTCCGAGGTGCAAAATTTATATTCTGCCCTGTTAATTTTCACGAACATTTTCATAAAAATAGTTCTCTTAGTTTTGTTGGTTCCATTTCGTTAACAGTATGTGATTAGCCATTTAATCCCATAGTTGATGAAACATATATATGAATAGGTTCGCGACTTGTTGCATATGGTACATTATAAATACTATTTTGTAGGATTTTAGAAATAGAAATGCGACAATATCGGTGAAAATTTGGAGACTCCAGAAACGAGATGAATCGAAGGGCTTGGTGCAAAAACTAATCAACTCCATTTTTTAACATTTGAAAAAAAAATTAAGAAAACTTACGCGAGTTGACTGGCCCTCAGTATTAAAGTGCTTGCCCAGTCAGCTCCGTTTCTCTGTTTATATGCTTTGAATTTGTTTGATTCTTATACCAAATAGTGCGAAATCAGATATTATTTCTCATGCATAAGATAACTAAATTTCAAGAATAAATGGAGTTGACTGGTTTTTGAACCAAGTCCTTCAATTAGAAATATAGCATGTTTTTTGGGAAACAAAGCAGTAGCAATATTAAAATCTTAAATGAATTATTTCCTTATGAGGGGTTATACAGCTCTTTTATCCTAATTCTCATCAACCCCCTTTCGCCAGTTTTTAAAAGTTAATGTTGCTTCCCACCATACCAAATTTTAGCCAAGTACTTGGCAATGTAAATGCAGAAGGCAGTCATTTTAGATGAACTTGGCATTGAGGGCACTGGTATTCATAGCAACTAACTGTAGCGATGTGGGGAATTATTATATATGTAGTTAATTTGCGTTATGATTCCCGTGTAGTTCGAAAGCCGAAACCTGTGAGAATAAAATAGTCGCCATTATTTGAGTTTAACAGAGCTATAAAACTGCACAATACAATTTTTTATTTTGTGTTATTTAAAATGTCCTTATAATTATTTTATGAAAATTTATACGATATGCAAATTAAGAAATGTATTCGTATATCATTTAAATAATTTTTATTACGCCATCGGAATTTTATTCAATAATACACTAGAGAGAAAAGAGAGAGAGAGAGAACGCAAGAGAGTGCGAGTTAACCAAATAAATGAAATTTATACCCAAACTCGTTTTCCGAAATATATTAATAAATTCTTTAAATGAACATTGTATACCTTCGAACGCTTGAAATCCTGAAACAAATATAATCATATTCCTACGCAATCCAGCCTACGATTTATACAAAATATTACGTTAAAAAAATATAAATTGTATCATATAATGTGCTTTTGTTATCCACTGTGAACGTTATCACTTCTTAGTGACGTGTGTTTAATCTTGGGCGCCAGTAACAACAATCGTTATAAAGATTAATCTTATGATATACCGGTGTACCCCAGGGTTGATTTGCTCAATAATGTTAATTTAATTTGAAGAGAATATATTATTCAACCAATAGTTGGAACAAAGTAGGGCGTCAAATCTCAAAAAGTTTTTTGTAGTTGCATTCAATAAGTGGATATATTTGGGAAATTATCCGTAAAAATTTTTTTTGGAGTTTTCTAACGTTAAAAACATACTATTTAGTTTTTTACCTTGCCCATAGATGGCTCAATTTCAAAATTCAAACCCTAAAATTATTTTCTGGAAATGTTTTTGAAATTCTAACCTCTAAAAATTATCTGTCAACATTTATTAACCTCAAAAACAATATTTTTTGACATTTAGGGAAAACGTTCAGTGTTAGAGGAACTTGGGTCAGAGGTCCTCCTAGATTCAAAATCGGAAGCCTCAATGTACCCCGCAGGCATCGACAACATTTTTTGACTTTACGTTACTGTTCGTGGCATAGTAACGCTACGGAAGCTACTTGTTTCGCCTACTTGTCCCTCGACTGTTCGGACTATCAGGTTACAGTAACAGTTTCCTACGCCAGAGGGAATATAAGTAACACCAGCAGATCTACCAATCTAAAGTTAAGGCTGCACTGGCGATGGTTACAATTATTAATAAACGCAGACATACAATCATTTCCACCGACATTGCGAGTGCTGGTGGCGAAATTCGAACCCGCAGCTACAATAGAAAGGTTATCTAGTCATACTTGCCATCGCCTGTTTTTGACAACTACTCTACTGACCCGGTTAATAAATAATAAATAATAATAAGAAATAAAATAAACAAAGAAGTTGTTAGGAAGTTACCACAAGTAAATGTTCCTCACCCGTCAAGTCGAATCCCTCCAGCAGTTTGATGTTACCACTGAATTCAATTTTAAAATAATTTTTACCAAAATTATCACTCCAGTGCAACGAAACTCTCGATAGGTGAAACTTCCACAACTATCGAATTGCACTATACTGTTGAAGACTGATATGATTTAAGACTTTTTCATTTCTACAAATATTTTAATGCTGAAGGCGTTGACTCCGAGGATTTTTATCATGGTTGATGGATGCGCTTGTTCGAAGCATAAAATTACAAAAAAGGATGAATGAGTTTCTTATTTAACCACAACACTTCTTTGTTACGATTAAATTCGATTCCGCTTGGCCTTACAATGTTTCTTTGTTGTAAAAGAATATTATGAAATTTCTTCGTTGTACATTTATGCAGAATATTAATTTATTTTTTTGCTGTTTATAGATAAATTTTTTTGACGTCTAATACGTGGAGTTCCATTTTCAGCCACTCCTTCTACACAGCAATATCTTCATATGAGGATGATTGAAAATCGGTACGCAGTGAAAATTTTCCCTGATGGATTTTGTTAATAGGGAATCCCAATATCTACCATCGTTCCCCGTTTAGAAATCGTTTTTAAAACGATTTTTCAAAACAGAATTTTTTTAATTCTCGCTTGTTTTTATCGGGACTTTGTCATCTTTTTATCATTCCAGAGAACTTTTTCTATGGTTTCTGCATGGCCCAATTCTAAGAATTTGTATGCAGAGGATGGTGTTTTTGGCAGTTATCTCCGACGACTCCTTAAAAGTATTTTAATTTGCAATTTTAATTTGAAAAAAAAAACAAATAATTTGGGATTATGGATGGACAATTCATTCAGATTTAAATTACATATATCCAAATGTATACAGAAGGCTTATTTTTCTATGCGATTGTTATATTCTCATAGGTCGTATCTAAGCACGAAAATTAAAATTATTCTTTCTGAAACGATTATCTTGTCACAATTTTCTTATTGTTATACTATTATTTTTGTTTAGATTTGGCCTATAAGATACAAAAAGTTCAGAACTCCTGTCATTTTTTCATTTTAGGAATATGAAAAGTAAGATTTATCGGTTTTTAAAAACCGGGTTTAAAAAACCGGTTTTTGATAAATTTGCAAAATTCGAAAACTGGTTTTTAAATTAGAAAAACCGGCTTTAGATACTAGAGATAAGATGTAAAAATTAATCAATTATGTAATTAAACACGTTAATAGTTCGACTTAAAATCGCTTCGACACAAACATATTGTAGTAAAAATTTACTATTAAACTAATCTTAATAAGTCGGCGAATGTTTGATATGAAAATCCACCAACTCATTCTATTATGCTTAGAACTCGGTTTCCAGTGACTGCTTTTATGCAAACATAATATTATATTATAAACACTTACCGACACATTCCCAAACAACAGAAAAATAGAAATTTATATAATTATATAACATGATAAAGTGAATTTTATTTCGTTTTAAAATGTTAATATGTAAACTAGTTTTAAAAGAAAATGTATGACAGGAAAAAAACAGAAAAGTTGTATTTTTACACTAGCCAAATTTAGGGGTGCCATCACCCTACATTTTTCCTTATAACTCGTGAACGTCTGGAGATATCTGAATCGGTTTGATTGGTTCCTTGTTAAAGGCTACTCAGAGGTAGGGGTTTCAACTTCGTACCTTAAGCCCGTCTAGTTCCTACATTTTTGTTTATAGATAGAATGACCAATTAACCAAATACTGCTTAAACAAAATATTACAATTCTACCTTATACAAAACACAAAGCGTTGAGTATATTTAATGACCTAGATATGCCGAAATCACAGTATCAGTGCCTTAAAACCTATTTAGATGAGAAGGAGTGTACATCAATTTCATTTCATTTTAAAATGTTAACCGGTTTTATCAGAAAACATAGATTTGTACGGATTTTAGTTTTTATTTTTTTTTTATTTATCTGATTTTGTGTAGATAGAATATTTTGTTTTGTTATATTGTTGTAGACCCATAAATATTAAACAATCTCAAAATTTTAATATAGGTATAAATACTTTTTACCGTTTTAATTACATCTTGGGTTTTTTTTTGTAAAAGTTCGAAAACCGGTTTAATCGGTTTTCTGTTAATACTGGAATTGAAAACCAGTTTTTTCAAAAGTCAGTTTTTTGTAAAAACCCTAACGAAAACATGATCATATATAGCATAAACTTAGGGAAATACAGTGGCTTAATATGCAAAATCGGTTTACTTTATAGTCACCAACTCTGTTTCATTCAATTATTCTTAATAATAAATAAAGCTGCAGATCATTAACTGTGTATCATGGTCGTAGAGTATAGATGTACTTACTGTCGCCGGCATTCACCTTGACCGCAAAACTCTTTCTCCAGTCCAGTCTATTATTAGCTTTCGAGTTGTGTACACGTTAAGTAACTTGGGCGTACTGCATATTGTTTTTGTGTTTTTATTTCATTTGTTGTACTGTATTGTTGATATTAATTTAATAATAAAGCATGGGAAACGTACGCAGGGGTAGAAAACTGCCATTTGCTGACAAAGTGAATAAATTCATAGATGAATTCCCGGATTTATTTTATGATGGTGCTAAAATAATTTGTAAAGTGTGCGAGAAAGATTTGATGTGCTGGGATAAGCGTGATTGTGGACTTCATGTAAATAGTGTACACCATAAAAATAAAAAAAAATGGCGTGCTTTCGACAACACAGTTTATGTCTGATTTACTATTAATGCTGATTGCCTGTGATGTTCCGCTGCATATACTCGATAAACAACCATTTCGAGAGTTGTGGAATAAATACAATGCCCAAGTGAAGTTACCAAGTCACACAACGTTATGTTACTATCTACCAACTGTACACGTAGACATGGTAAATAAGATGAAATGTGAATTAAAAAATACACGACTGTGGTTATCTATACATGAGACAACAGATTGTAAAAAAAATTCTATTTTAAATGTTATAGTACGTGTACTGGACCCTCTTAAACCGACAGTTCCACTGTTATTAGCTAGCAAAAGACTAAGTCAGTGTACTAGCGAAACAATTACCAGGGTGGTGCTGGAGACGTTAGAAAAATTTGAACTGTCAAAAAGTCAAGTGTTGATGTTTGTGACTGATGGTGCCGTGACAATGCGTTCGGTAGGTCATTCTTTGCAAGAACAAGGTTGTACGTTTATACATGTTACGTGTAAAGTGCATGTTTTACATTTTGTGGCAAAAACTATTCGAAAAGGTTTTCCAGAGGTGGATGCATTAATAGCAAGTACAAAAAAATTGTTTCTTAAATCTCCTAAACGTCTCCGTGCATTTCATAGCAAGTGTCCCGGTATTCCTGAACTACCACAGCCGATTCTTACACGTTGAGGAACATGGTTGCAGGCAGCTTTTTATTATGTTGAATATTTCCAACAAATAAAAGCTGTGATACTACAATTCAATCCAGATGAGGCAGCAGCTATTAAGGAGAGCCAGACAAAATTCGAAGATATTTCCGTTGAAACAGCTTTAAAAAATATTGCGAAGAACTATAAACCATTACATGAAAACATAAAAAAAATCAGAAAACAGTGCGTTGTCGTTAGCGGAGTCTCTGCAAATAGTGGACGAAGTAAATCTACTGCTACATACTATAGGTGACGCAACAAATGAGCGCGTTAAAGCAAAGTTCGCAAGTGTGTTAAATAAAGTCACCGGTTTTACCAAATTAAGACAAATATGTGATGGTGCAGCCCTAGATCCGTTAAATGCGTTCAAAGACTATTTTACGTATGCGTGTATTACATCAGTACATGTCGAACGGTCGTTTTCAAAATATAAGAATACATTTTCACCAAAGCGAACATCACTCATGGAGACAATCATAAAAACATACCTGATGCTGCAAAATGGCTACACATCTTCTCCTGTTTGTGATAAGCAAGCTAGTTTATCAAGCTAGTTAAGAGGGTAAGTTTTACATACATTGTTATAAATTGTAACAGTTTATTGTTTCTCGTATTAGTTAATTTAGCATACGCCACTGTCCCATGGAACATTTTTGACAGCCCTAATAATAAACCTTAGTTATTTATGTGCCAAAACTATAACTCGTTCAGAAATACATGCGTCATCACATGGAACAGCAAAGTTCGAGAGATCCTTTACCTTCAACATTTATAAAATATTCAATAGTTTAGAAGATTCTCTAAAAATTCTTAAAGTAGTAGCTTTTAAAAAACATATGCGAGTGATGGTGCTTAGAAAACAAAATATTAACGAAATAATTTATTTTATCTTACATTCCACCACTACTATTTAAAAATAAAGCTATTTTGTATCTAGTTAATACTTGCTTTGGACACATTAATTGTCCGAGTTAAATGGGAGAGCAGACATCAGTGTTCACACTGTAATCTGAATTTAGCTCCGTGATTTTTTTCCTTTACGTATATGTGTATTTTTTTTTTAAGAAAATGGTTAGTTACCTTTTATATGTATTTTTTTTATAGTTACTTCATTAAATCCAATAGGATAATTATTTGTATAAATTTAACATTTGTAAATTAAGGCATTTATTATTTTATTATTATTCTTATTTTCAGTTCTACGATTTATTAAATCTAATTGTGTCGACCACTTGCGAATTGAACTTTTTTAACTATCTGTTCCGATGTATGTAAATTTTTTAGATAGCCGTCCTCGGTTCCATGGTACCGCCTTCTGTTTTCCATTTTTTAGTTGTAACTTTGTACTCTCAACCTTTTTTTTTAATTTTCTTTTTATTTTAAAAATATTTGCATCGAGTCCTTGATGGACGGTGTGGACACCATAAACAATGTCTATGTTGTTTAGTTGTATACTGGAGGTGTTTGCATATTTGGAAAAAAGTGGTGCAGAAAATTCAGCAAAAATGTTGCACACACCGTTACTGATTTAAACAAAATTAGCCATAAGTTGAAAGTTACTAACTGTCTCAGTTTATCAATTTTTCCCCGGTCTGCATTCCAACGACAGTCCCATATAATTAATGTGGTTAACTTCATTAAATTAATGGTGAAATAGAAGGTAGTCTAATGAGGTCAAAATAATACAAACAAGGGTTTCCTCTCAGACATCTGCAGCCAGTAATACGATCCTCAGTTTGATTGCGTAACTTTGCACTTTGTTAACTTCCGAGAATGAAGTGCACTGTTTCGGAATTATAATGGCTAAACTTGAAATTGGAGGGTTCACTTTCAACCCCAGAAAATGTTTTATAAAACGCTATAATACGAATGTTTTACTAAAAGCCAAAAGCTAAATAAATGGCTCTTTATATTATAATTTGCTTGGAGTTTTAATTAAGAAGTAACGAACATGTACTAAAATATATTTTTTGTTAACGACCAAAGTGTACATGTATCACACCACAAGGAATTGCTGTTAAATGTGATTATGTTTTTCTTATAAGTTTTCCATGTATTTTTTTCATATTTTCTTATATCACATACATATATTTAACCTTTGTCCCCACGACGAGGTACACTGGTGCACTTTTATGTACAGATGGAGAAAAAATCAGTTTTAGGTTTAAGATATCTCTATAGGATTTTTTAACATGCTGACATTATTTAAGGGGAGCATATAGTTGTATTCGGAGACTAAGTTTCAAACATTGATTTTGAAATTTTGGCTGTGGAATTTATTTTTTAGTTACCGGACCAAACCTAGCGCAACATCTTTGTTTTGGTGTGTACAGTACTGTACACATTACAGTACTATCGGTCAGTTTTTGAGCAATTTGCCATCAAAGTGGCGAAAAATGGATCAAAATTTGAAATGTTGATAAAAAGTAGTTAAAATTAATAAAAACGTGTGCCCGGCCAACCTATGGTTCAAAAGGCACTAAAAAACCCTAATCTTGGCTGGCAGACATTTTTGTCAAATTTAACCCCTCCAAACTACACCTTTCAGGGTTAAAAGAGCTAAAATTTTTCGTATTTTCTACTGTAATAACATATCCAAAGGACTTATTTCTTCAATAAAAAACAGAAAAACCTTATTTCCTATTTTTATTTTTAGAGGACTTCCAGCCAGAATATGGACAATTTATCCTACGTTTCGTCCGAGTTTTCGGACTTTTTCAAAGGTTAAAAGCTAAAAATAATGGTTTTACATAAGTCTTAAATTAGATTAGTGACAGAATACATATCTAAAAAAGTGTTTTCTTACTAATATAAATTTTTTATTTTAATTTCATTGTATGGGCTGGTTTTATTTTGTTTTTCATCATTTTTTTTATTTAGTAGGGATGTGTTGTACGTGTAGTTCGACGAGTTAGGCAGAGAATGATCACGATCAGTATTTGGTGTCATCGTTGGTGTGTTCTTTTTAAGAGTAGGTAACTATAACAGCTGATAGTATACTTATATTGATGGTCCCAGTGACAGAGTTATTGTAAACATTCTCATGATATTGGATAGCCGTTGAGAAGAGATTTTGCAGTTAGCATATACAGGATGTATAAAAATTGTTACTATTAAATAAGATTGCGATATATGCTACTTAGATTTTCTATATCTGTTTGATAATTTACTGTTTTTTTGTTGTTTTGTATTTCGGCGATTTCCAAAAACATGCGTTTTTTGGAATTTCTTTCTTTATGCAGTATGGTTGTATCCGGAAAGTTAAAATTGTGTGAATTATTTATGGCGTGTTCAGCTAATGCTGTGCTACATGAATTAGGAGTTGCTATGGAATTTCTAATTGATAATTTATGTTGATTTATGCGTTTATTTAAATATTGTTGGGTTTGTCCAATGTAACACCTATCGTAATCTGAGCAATCAATTTTATAAATAACATGGGTTTGATTTAATTTCTCTATTGGATCTTTTAGTTTTGAATATAATTTATTTTTTATGCTATTATCATTTCTGTATGCAAATTGTATGTTATATTTACATAATTCTTTCTGAACTTTTTCTGATACTTGTGGTATGTATGGTGCCGATATGTATATTTTGTTTCTATTTGGATTGTTTTGATTTTTGTCCTGGTTTGTGTTGTTAAATATGGGTCCAAAGCAGTTAGGTTGTAAATCTATGTCAACTTGATTTTTATTGCTTTTGTTATTTATGTATTCTCTTTTGAATATACTTATTCATAAGGTAAAAGTTATTTAAAAGAATGTTTTTGATTTTAATTATGTTTTCTTTGTGAAACAGTTTATCTGATAGTAAAATGGCCCCGTCCACGAGGCTGTTTATAATGCTAATTTTGTATTTATTACTAGTTTTTGATTGGAAGTTGGTATATCGTCCTGAACTCATACTTTTTTGATACCAATTTAATTCTACTGGTAGATCTAATTAAAGTCAGGTCTAAGGAGTTTATTTTATTTTCATATTCTGTTTCTAATGTGTATTTTATTTTTCTGTGTTGTTCATTGAACTTCTGTAATATGTACTGTATCTCATTTTTATTAACGCATAATAGACAATCGTCTACGTATCGTTTATAAAATGCAATTTTATTTGTGTCGGTATTAGTTGGTTTTCTAGATATTCCAGAGTTAAATTTGCACACACTGCTGAAAATGGTTGGCCCATAGCTAGTCCTTCTGTTTGTTTATCAAAGGTTTTATTGAACGAGAAGTATGTTGAATTTAATATAAATTTTATGTTAGAGATAAATTCTTTTTCCTCTATGCTTGTAAATTGTTTGATATCATTCCATTTATTTTGTATGGCATCTATTGTCAAGTCTATTGATATATTTGTATATAGTGATGTAATATAAAGAGAGATTAATATATAGTTTTCCGGTATGTTGATTTCATCAATAAATTTTTTTAACTCCCAGGAGTCTTTCAAGCTATAAATAGTTTTCCCTACTACATTTGTTAAGCTATTTGATAGAAATTTTGAGAGTTCGTAGTTCGGTGCTTGTACGCAGCTACATATTGGTCTCATTGGTATATTAGGCTTGTGTACTTTTGGTAAACCATATAATTTTGCTGATAATCCATTATGTGGTATTAATCTGTTATACATTTTTTTATCAATAAAGCCTTTTTTTACAGAGATCCTTAACTATTGTATTATTTTCTTGTTGGGTAATTCGCGTTTTATCTTTACATTTTCCGTACGTGCTGTTATCACTTAATAAATCATTCATCTTATTCAAATATTCAGTTTGTGTCATGATGATTGTTTTATTAGTTTTATCGGCAGTTGTTATGAATAATTCTGGATTGTTTTTTAAAAAGCTCCTAGTTTTATTTAAATTACTGTTTAAACTGCTATGTTTCTGATTATCTACTGATTATCTACTGATGATCTACTGATTATCTACTTTAACAGCCAACAACTTGTAAAATATCATCTATCCAAAGGACGTTTTTTAATATTTATAAGAAAAAAGTACAGACACGAAACACTGAATTTTTTTTAAACCTTAAAGAGGTGGTTTGTGGGGGAGGTTAATTATCTGCCAGCCAAGGTTAGGGTTTTTAGTGCCTTGTAAACCATAAGCTGGCTAGGCAAACGCTTTTTTAAATTTCAACTACTTTTTATCAACATTTCAAATTTTGATCCATTTTTCGCCACTTTGATGGCAAATTGTTCAAAAACCGATCGATAGAAATATCTGCCACTATAGTATAGTACTGCACACAATTTTTTTTTTTTTTCAATTTCCGGTTACCGCGCGCTGACCGGAAGTTTTGTCTTCCAGCGTAAATAGGGTATGTGAAGTACATATACTAACTACCTATGCGGGCAAATATCGGTAACCATTCGATTAAAAAAAATATTCCCCCTCCGTATCCGGCCGCCAATTTCAAAAGAGAAAAAGTATGGTGCTCATATGGTCTCCTTTATTACCGACTGGCAGACGGTAGTAATCTTTCAACGTCAAATTTGCACGCTATTATTGCTT
>JANEYF010003162.1:637500-653553 GCA_029963845.1 Rhamnusium bicolor
TTGACAACTATTTGAACTGAATTTTCTCAGTTTTTTTTAAATAGAACACCCTGTATATTTTTGGACGATGTGATGTAGAATTGAAAAACAAACATTTTTGTGTATATCCCTATGGCTATTTGTAACTATTTTTGATGATTTTAACAATAACCGCAAAATTCAGCAATGAAAATTTAATTTTTTTTTTTTATAATTCAAGAGAAGATATTATAAAAGTACTCCACATGTTGCCCATTTTGATTGACACACATTTCTATGCATCTTAGGAATGCGGTTTCTACTGTTTATAAAATTGCCGCGCCAATATCCATTTGGCTTGATGACGGTCTCGGATGCTAGGGCCAGGCAGGACTATTGCCTTTTTTACCCTAGTATCGCTGTAGACCTGGACCGGCCTCGTGCAGGGCGGGTTAGCTTACTTTACGAACGGCCCCACTCACGAATGTGAGCGGTGCCGATGATTTTGGCCAACCTCCCTGGGTCCTGGCTGATGAACCCTGCTGGCTAGGGCCTCTTCTGGCGCTCTTCTGCCTTCGTCTTCTTTCTTCGCCAGCTTGTCCACCCCGGGGGTAGTCATCGGTCTGTCAGGGACTGTGCGGATATTCTGTGACTTGGGATTGACTGCCAGTACACAAGTGTCAATTGACACATTGTCATCTGGATCATCGGACAAGGTGAGGATGAACTGTGTAGCTCTAGGAGGTAAAGGCCCTAAGTGCTTTCGTAGCACTTTCGTCCTTCACGGAGCCAGGGGGACAACGGACACTGGTCGGCTTACTGACCGGCGCCCGCAAGGTCTGTGGGAAGGTGGTTGGTTGTGTCGTCTCTTTTCCGTGGTTTGGTCCATCTGTAAGGAAAGGATTAGTTATACTCACCCATTATCCAGTAACTGTTACTTTCGGCCTCTTGTGCCTCGGTGCGTCGGCCGGATCATAGGAGGTGGCCTCCCTGATCAGCGGGTTCCTGTGCTCCTCGGCCAAGGTGTACAGTTTCTTCGCTCTATCTCGGATGATTTCGGTGACTGGTGTATACTCCAGGTCCCTGAAGATGTCAGCGTTTCTAACGTACCATGGTGCGCTCACCGCCGTCCTGATGGCCACGTTTTCCACGGCTTGGATCTTCTTCAGATAGGTCTTCGCTTGGTATCCCCATGCTACGGAGGCGTAGGTCAGCTATAAAATTGCCGGAGTGACTTCTAAAAGCATTTTCTTTCCTTCAAATTTTGGATCGTTGTTGGTGTGATGTTCTTGTGGGCATCATGTAACATGCTTATTATAATACCTTCTCTTGAAATATTTGAAAAAAACACGTCATCTTTAATTTTTATTGCTGAATTTTGCAGTTTTTGTTCAATAAATTGAAAATGGTCACAAATAGCCCTAGGAATGTTCGTACAAAAAATGTTAGTTTTTCAATCCTACATCACATCGTCTAAAAATATATAGGGTGTTTCATTTAAAAAAATTGAGAAAATTCAGTTCAAAAAGTTGTAAATTCAAATATCTTTTTTGGCCACCCTGTATACTTTTAAGAAGTGAAAAATGCTGAGTGTCGTTACACAGATGTTTCATAACTGGCATTAAGATATATTTTTTTCAAAATTGATAGTTGCGATTGTAGTGATATTTTTATTATACAAATGGTACAATTTCGACAAACAAATCATTAAATGTTATTTGACCCTGTAGAATCGTATTAGATCACCCTGTATATTCGAAAATAATATCCGGTTATAGACTTTTTTGTCTAATTTACTTATGTTTTTAAATTAAGTTTTTAGCTATCGAGATATCGAAATCGGACGCACTATTGCCCCACCCTGTATAAATCGATTAAAAAATTCGAGGATGACTTAAAAAATGTTTCTAAAGAACTAAATATTTAATTGTTTAGTATTAGCAGCGGGTTGCTGGTATTAGATAATATTGTCGATGTCGTCCATAAGCTTATTATATCTAGCGCTATGAACAGATTATTCCCTTGCCAAATAAGTCTGATTCTCAAAATTATTGGTTAGTTTTTGTTTTATTAGGGTTTTTGCTTGGTACTTAACAAACTTTTGTTTTTTATTTTATTACGTTTACCTTATTTTCGTATTTTTTGAAGAAAAGTTATATTTTAAAGAACTAGTTTTAAACTAAACAGGATGTACAGAAAATTGCTATTCATTTCATAAAACAATATTTATTTATCTAGTAAAATGTAAAAAATATGAATTACTCCTGAGGATATTCTCACTGTTGACAAAGCTCAGATACCCAGAAGCAGACGTGAAATATTGGTCATAACCAAATACCACTTTTATACTCGGAGCAATAAATTATTCCTGCATTTAAACTTTTTTTTCTCCATTTTGTTTATGAAAAAGTTCGCGATTACAAAAAAGTAAAAACACAAAATAATTAAAAGTAAAATTTATATGTTCACTTTATTGAATTTTACGGCATTCTCTTAAAATGTGTTCATTATCTAACCAGGATATTCGCAGCAGGGTTCCACTTTATTTTTTTTTGGAAAATAAAGCGCAATCCTGCTGCATTTTGCACTGAGTTGATTTAAATCCCTGCACACGTTGGATATCTAAGGGACATACGTTCAAACTAAGCCGCTTGGTTACAATTCAAGTGGATATTCGTTTATTAACGATCACCCCTTTAGATACGCGTGGCGAATTTGCTTTTTTTAATTGTTTTCTACGTTAGGAACACATGGTTGCATTAATATAATAGATAAAAGCACCCTTTAGGCTCAATGGTATGAAATATCTACGTTTTGTGAGTTTAAATGGAAATGGAAAATAGTTATTTAAATAAATTTCTGTGTATTACATTACTAAGAGGATATAAGAAAAAATCAGAGTTTTTATAAATATTAGAAATCTAAATTTGTATACATTTTGTGTTATAGCTGTTCTTTTAAGCCAACTACCGGTATGGCGATGGGGCTTATTATTAAACGGTTAGTCAATTTATGGTCTTATATTTAATTGCAGTTTTTGTTGCATTTTTCATAAAAGAAAGAGAGTTTTACCAGTAAAAAAATCGTTTTCGCACAGTATTATATCCCTAATAAATTAGCCTGCTATGATAATTGAAAAAGCTATTTGATCAGTATGCTGCTTGACCAGTTTGCCTTTGATTCAATTAATATTACTTTATAGAGAATTTTTATGTTTGTATATGTATTATTATAAAAAATATCATATCTTATGAACAATAAATAACAGCGTATTGTTCAATAAACATTTGTAAGCCTAAAAAATAATGGAAGAATTTAGAACTGAAGCATTTTAATAAACAAATAAAAGGCACAATTTTATAACAAAAAAAAAATGGAAAAATGCGCAGGAAGTTATTAGGTTCTCGTCTTAACCCCACTCTCCACTACTTAATGCAGACATATTTTCTATGGTCAATAATTATTTATCCACTTAATCACTAGGGGTATATCGTTCTTCCCTTAAGTTCAACATGTGAACCAAATTTTAAGAAAATATCTCTAACCGTTCGAAAATTATTGCGGAACACACAGACTAACACTCCGGCATAAGCCATATGTATAAAATTACAATAGAAGAATGCTCTTTTCTCTTTAGGAAATCTGTAACAGTTCCATGTTCATTTTACGTTACAAGGTTTAATAAATATCAAATTATAAAATGTTACTCCAATCTGATTAAAGAACCGTGCTATTTTTACCACGAATTTAAATATTTTAAACAGGACTACAACAATGCAAAGCCGTTTGTACGCATGTAGTAAACATATAATTAGCGATTTCATCATATTCCTGAATTTGAATTACTGCTTGTTTTTTCCAATTTCTTTTTGTTAAAAATAAAAGTTCGTATGATTTCCACTAAAGGGTTTAAGGTCAACAACTGTATGTTTGCATTTAATAAAGATAGTAAGTCAATTTCTTGAGTTCTTTGAGCCAGTGTTGTCACCCGCAAATATCCGATTGTCGACACTTGCCGTGGTATTAGAAATAGAGGTCTCGAGAAAGGAGCGAGAACCGACTTTGTCCTTTTTCGTCTCTGTCTGCTTGATAGAATGTCGCATTAACGTGTTTAATTAAGTAGTAAATAATATTTTTGTGACGCCCTATCCTAAAATGATATTTATTTACTTTTCTAATTGACCTCCCTATCTCTTGACCCAGGAACCGCCACTGGATGGAGAGCGATTTAACATAAGTTGAATCTACTAGAATCAACACTACCTACAATCTGCAGTTGTACGGTATTGTACCAGACGACATTAGACCGTAACCTCAACTTTCGTTTGTTTATTATTGTAAATATATAGCAGATAAACTATCTGATCTACTTTCTACATATTATATTTCTTTATTTGCATGCTATTAGAATGTCTTTAAAACAAATACACAAACAGAAATGTTAAAACAGGAACCACAACAGAATAATAGAAGTACCAATCTTGCCAGTATTCCAACAATTTTTTGATGATTTCCCTAGTTTGCGCTTAGTGACGTAATTATGAAAAATTTTAACTTTAAATTGGAATAACTATTTTATAGTGCTATGTAATATATTTTTTTTCGGTACCAAAAATACAAAAAAATATATTTTCAAATTATTGGCTTTCCACATTCACCTCAGATCAATGAAAATATCCCATTACATGATGAGCATTTTGTCGGTTCTTTCTAAAACATAGGATAATTACCCTTTTTGCTCAGCAAAATTTATATACACCTCTTCAGACGGCACTAGATATATTACAGTTGGGAAACAGTTGACACCTATGGTAGGGCGCCATCCAGTAATCTGAAATATCCTGCTGGGAATCCCGGTCCATTTGAGAATGAGGGGAATGTTCAGCGTCGGCATGTTGTGCTAACGAATACATGTTGGAATGTCCATGCAAATAACCCCACATCCGCTTCTATTCAAGAGATAGCAATAATTTGGTCAGAGGAAAGCATCTTCGGTAATGTATAGGTGACATTTAAAACTGGGATTGTATAAGTAGGGTAATTTGGCATTTAATATCAGTTCATATTTTATCGCATTTATTGAATACTTTTATAGCTTGGTATTTGTTTCATTAAAAAGTTTACTGATATCCATAGTAGTTATGCAGTGTACATTATTCGAACATCATTTTCTGTGTATTAATTTCACAAAATAAAAAGTTAAAGCTATTTAATCATGTGATAGTTGCTTTTATCTTGTGAGATGTAATTAATATATCTTTGCTTCTAATACAATTATGCACAGTATTAATTTGAATAACTTTTTTAAAAGTTGTGTTTTCATATTTTTGACACTTGCTAATAGAAAAGTTCTTTTTAAAATCATTATTGCAAACAATTATTTAATATATCTAATGACGTTTTATAGATAACTCCATGTAAAAATAATGTATTCACGAAAATCTCAACTAAATTTTTATCTTTTTTCTTGTGAATGAATATTAAATATGACTCATTCACACAATACTGTAAGCTGAGCGCATTCACCTCAAAGACCTGTTTTGAAGGTAAATTAATTTCAAAGATTACAGACTTTTTTTAAAAGATACTATCTATGTAATAAATAGTTTAAATGAAAAAATATTAGATAATTATAATTGTATTATACTTGAGCTGACGGTTTGACCTTTAGACTATCAATAAAAAATAGACCTATCTGTTTACATTATATCGTGCCAGAGAGTTCTAAGAACATTCTAAGCGACGCGAGAAAAACAATAAACAAATCAAAGGAACCAGATATGCACGCTGTAGTATCTGCTGGAGCCAGAGTGGAAAATTACTTAGATTGTCATAATCCTCTGGGGAAAATTTAGTTAGAAAATGGGTATTAAACTGTGATTCTGTGATTGCATGTTTGTGTTGATTCAGTCTGTTGCAATGCTTTTCGTGAATTACGTATTGAAAATTGTGCCCGAAAGCTTTGATAGTTAATTGAACAATGGTGAGACAGTGCTAAGTGTTCAAAAAATCTAGTTATTTGATACGAAATTCGTTGGAAGGTCAGCTTAATGATATTGGGCCAATATTGTATACCATATGTAAGATGCCAAATGTGGCCAATTAGAAAAAGGATACGAGCGATGGCTAAGAACTAAGATGGAATGGGATAGAATAAGACTAGCCTAGCAAACGCAAGGACAGGTGTAGTCTGTGCCCCACCAGCCACCTACGATACACTTACACATCGTGACCCCACCATTACTGTTGCCAATCTCGCTTGCTCAATTAGTCGTTCTTAACATTTGGCGGTATTTGGCATTTTACACATGGTATAAGTACGATGTACTTTTTTAATATCATCCCAATATGTATAGTTCAATCAATACTGAGTCAATCTAATTGTTCATATATAATATTGTTACACCACTGGACTGTGCAAACTTGCGTAGAATTGTAGGAATGGCTGGGAATCTTCTGGAATGTTCTGAACCGTGCATGGATGTAATATATAAGGCGAACGGTGCGTCCACCAGCTCAGTCTTAAGTTAAAAGTGAACGAGTAAAGAAGAAATAAGATAGAGACTTAGAGTGTTTAATTGTGATTATAGTTAAGACATTTATTAATCTATTGTTGTTAATTATTAATTAGTTAATAAATTATTAAGTGTCACCTGGACTTTGTGGGGATAGCAAACACGTAACAATTTGGTGTCGGAAGTGGATTGGAAGAGAAATTTCTGGAATATTTGAAAAAGTTCTACAGTGTTCTTCTCAGGAATTAGTGGTAACACGGAGAATTAAGCTGGATAGTGTTTGAGGACTATTTCTGGACTGAATAGTGATTTTAAAGTGGATTTTCGAGAAGATTCCAGACCATTCGATTTAGAAATAACTGCAAATACGTGAGTGCCGCTAACGATAACGTATTGTGGACTTGACATCAAGACTATAAGTGACTTTTCGTGAAAATTCTAGAACATTCGATTTGGAAACAACAGAAGATACGTGAATTGTGTTAACGGAAACGTATTATGGACTTAAAAAAAGTCTCAATAGTGACATTTCGTGAAAGATCTAGAACATTCTATTGCACAATTAGTGGAGATAAGTGAATTTTGTCAACACAAAGTAGTATAGACTCTAAATAAGATTTTCTAGAGCTGTTTCGAGATTTTTCTGGAACATTCCATTGTAAAATAGACGCGATAGATAAATTTTATGGACGTTATAGTGTAGTAAACTTTATTTTGAACTGATTTACGTGTCGTGAGTTAATGCTAATCACAAGAAGTATGGCGAAGAAACAAGCATAGGACCTGCTAACAGCGTTATTAGAACGTATGAACGATCAAGAAAGAAAACGTCAGGAAGAGAAATATGAACAAAGAATAATGATGGAACGTCAAGAAAGAATACGAAAGGAAGACAAAGAGGAACAAGAGCGAAGACGACATGGAGAAGAAGAATACTAAGAATGAATACGACAGGAAGAAAAAGAAGAACAAGAGATAATACAACAGGAATAGAAAAATTAACAAAATTATGGAAGATGAAGAAAGAAGGCGAAAAAGGAGAAAAAGAAGAACAATAGAAAATACGACAGGAAGAGAGACGAACAAAGAAAGATTATGGAAGATCATGAAAGAAAGTGACAAGAAGAAAAAGAAAGAAGACGTTAGGATTAAAAAGAGGACTTGACAAACCTCAAGAAGTATTTGGAAGAATCAAACATGCACACCTGAAATTAAACCCCAAAATGTGCCTAATGTTTCAGCAGAGGTTAAATTTCTTGGATATATCGTGTCCCTGGAGATAACAAGAATGGACCCAGACAAGATTTCCGTAGTAGAAGAATGGCCGAGGCCATCAAATGTTCACAAAGTACGAAGCTTCCTTGGCCTATCCACTTACTACAGACAATTTGAGGAACGATTTGCTGATATTGCGAAGCCATTACACTAGCTCACAGAAGAGAAAGATCAGCGGTAAAACTGCAGAGGTACGACTTTAAATTCGAACATAGTCCGGGGAAATTCCATAGAAATACAGATGCTCTTTCCAGAAGACCTTGTCAGGAAGACAGCAAGCGTTGCCACCGGGTGGCACAACAACAAGGGATACTAATTGTAAAAACTGTTAAATGTTCCTGATGATTGGACAAAAGAGACATTAAGAGAACAGTTAAAAGATGTTCTGGAATGGAAAGAAAGTGGAACTCGACTCGACTGGAAGGACTTTTCAGACAAAGCAGTGAGACTGAAGGCTTTGTGGGTACAATGGGATTCCCTTAGAGTAGAGGATGCACTGTTGAAAAGAGCTTGGGAAAGTCCAGATGGGAAGAAAATTACTTTGAGATTGGTAATCCCCAGATGTCGCATACCAAAAGTACTTCAGGAAGCGCATAATGGAACATCTGGCGGACATTTTGTTATCAACTAAACTCTGACAAACGTACGCGAACGATTCTACCGGCTGAACAGCTACTAAGATTTGGAGACTTGGTGCCGCAAATGTGAAGTTTGTGCAGCAAGTAGTAGGCCACGGACGAGAAGTGAGGGCCCAATGAAACAATATAACGTCGGTGCTCCTTTTGAGCGAATTGCATTCGACATAACTTGTCCATTTCCCAAATACATCTTAGTTGCCATGGACTATTTCAGTAAGTGGCCTGAAGCTTACGCCATACCAAACCAAGAAGAAGCCACTGTCGCCAAAGCTCTGGTAGATAATCTGGTATGTCGATTTGGTGTGCTCTTAGAGTTGCATTCGGAACAAGGAAAAACTTTGAATCAGGGTGTTTCAGAAGATGTGTCGTTTACTGGGAATTCATAAGACAATGGCAACAGCCCTACATCCACAATCAGATGTAATGGTGGAGAGATATAATAAAACCATGAAGGAACACCTGTCCAAAGTTGTTGAGGAACATCAGAGAGATTGGGACCGACACTTACCTCTTTTCCTTATGACATACAGGGCCTCCATTCATTGAAACAACAAAACAGACGCCGGCTGACGTAATGTGTGGACGTGAGATTAGACTGCCATGTGACTTGGTGTTTGGTACACCAAATAAGGAGCAACTTTCCATAAATGACTACACCGATGAAGTTGGTGAACGGTTGAGGAATATCCATTAGCTAGTGCGAGATCGAGTTGCCATAGCAAGTGATCGCATGAAGGCTCGTTATGATCTTAAGGCGATTTCAGGAGGATTCCAGACGGGAGATCTGGTTTGACTATATAACCCACAACGAAAGAAAGACATGTCCCCGAAGCTTCACACCCCTGATAAGGACTATACACTGTCGTCAACAGAATAAACAACGTCGTATACTGAATTCAGCAAAGTCCAAATTCAAAGATGAAGGTTGTGCATATAGAAGGACTAGAGAGGTATGCAGGAAACAATGAATTGCCTGATTGGGATGTTCAGGCTTGAAGAGGGGGCAGTGTTACTCCACTGGACTAATGTAGACTTATTAGATGGAACTAGAATTGTACGAGAACGGCCGGGAATGTTTTGGAATGTTCTGGACCGTGCATAGATGTTATATATAAGGCGAACGGTGCGTCCATGAGCTCAGTCTTAAGTTGAAAGTGAACGAGTAAAGAAGAAATAAGATAGGGACTTAAGTGTTTAATTGTGATTATAGTTAAGACAGTTATTAATCTATTGTTAATTATTATTATTTAGTTAATAAAGTAGAACTGTTACTTGGACTTTCAATCAACGAATCTACGAGTATAGGTGTTTGTGGGGATAGTAAACACGTAACAACTTTTCACAACATTAGACCAATATTGGTCCATTATTTTGTTGCCGTGTTCTACTCGGGTTCTTATATATTGTTTTAAAGTATGGTATATTTTGCTGAATATCTAAATAATATTTCTTTAACCATATTTAGATGACTACAGATACACGTACATGTCTTAAGACATGACCGCACATTAATATATGCGCGTTCTTGTACTAAGTGTTTCATTTTTATTACTATTACTACACACACACTTAATTCTATTCAAGCTGCAACAAAAAACTTGTTCGACGGAATTTTCACTGACATTATGTCTAGACGCTAGCGTACATGTACGTGTGTCTGTAGGTACATTTTAAAAGCAAATAATAATTTATCAAATTTAAAGAAGGCTAAATCATGTTTACAAGAAATTATCGGTAAATATACGAATACACTCATACATACAGACAACTTTTTAGCATGTTTTAAAACAGATTTCCACTTTTGTGTTTAGTATAGATGTGGCATTATCATAATTGTCTACTATTATTTTTTCCACTATAAACTTAATTTTGTCTTAGCTCATCTTGAGTGTGTTTTAAAATTGGTTATGAACCAATTTTAATGGATGTAATAACATAAAAAACCTGTAGAAATTTCATGTATCCCCGTAATTTTTTTAACTTGCTACTTCTCTGATAAGAAAATTAGAATATTTAATTAAACTGTTGAAAACAGAGCTTCCAATTTTAATATATTATCAAAAACAACTTTAGCTGCAAGCTAAGGTAACAATAATTGAGTAAATAGTAATTTTATTTTAAATGTAAAGCTAAATTTTTATGTACAAAAGCATGAAATACCTTAATTAAATTTTTTATCTTTATAAAATACAATTCAGTGTATATTCTTTATCAAAGCAGTGAAAGTATTTCAATTAACTTTATTAAAATTCAAAAAAGTACTTTGATATACCTATTTGTATATAAATTCATTGCTTATATACAAAAAAAAAAAAGAATTAAAAGAAATCAACAAAGAGTTCGAACGTTGTAAATAAAAACATGACCTTGCTCTCATGTAGGGTTAAGAAGGTCATCAACATTGTGAACTTGTGACCAGAATAAATAAAACGTATTAGAATTGGAATACCAATATTTGCAATAACGTCATCTCTCACTGCTCATACTATCTTTACATTTTGTAATTTCTAAACTTTCAAAAGCACCCAAGTGTGTACTATTTGGATACATTTCTAATTAGCATTAAATTTCTAATAATCTTACGACATGACATGATGGGCAACATTAGAATTAACTGTTTGTCTACATTTGAGATGTCATGTGCTCTTTAAATCTAGTCTGAACTGATTGACTCGTTTGAAAGTATACGTTTGATTGCAGCTCTTACATCTAATTTTGTAAATTCTCGAATTTCTATTTATTCCAGTGTTATACGTTAGATTGCCAAAAGTTATTGTAATGTATTCTTCTATGTAGAAACCACTGTCATTCCAATGCATTTGAAAATTCTACTTAGACCAGAAATAAACGTATAAAATCAATAACAATTTTAAATTTTCTGTTTTATTTTGAGAGATCAAGGAATTTCTTGTGTCTCCGTAAATTCACATTTCCTAATTATTTTATCCACTAAGCCAACAGAATAACCATTACAATTTATAACCTAAAATCATGCTTTTCTCTTGCCTCTCCAGCAAACTATAAAACTTGAACTCAGCATTTTCTGCTGAGCAATGGTGAAAAAAATATTAAACAAAGAGGTTTAAATCGGTTCTCACAAGAATTCATTATGTTCTATAAATATATTAATTATATGTCGAAAATTAATGATAGAGCTAAGCTCAATAAACTAGAATATAAATAAAAATAACTTAGCTGAAATTCTAATAAACAGTATAGACGAAACTGAAAAATTTCAAAAAGACAGGAGTATATGAGTTGAAATATAATTACTATACATTAAACAAACTGGACGAAATGTAAAAATTCGAATCGAGGAAAACACAAGAAATATATTGTAAACAACATTTTATAGAAAACAACAGTTTTATACATTTGAATAATGTTAAACTACTCCACTCGGAAAAGAAAGGGAAGAAACTTGATTTATTAGAACAATTAGAAATAAGCAAAGCTATTTACAAACTAAACAATTAACTAATATGCAACAAGTCTTTTACCGGTCCCCATATTTTAAATAAAATAATTTAGTATGATGTTTACACCTAATGGGGACAGGCCAGGTGTTATAGAGAAAACAATTTTTGCATATCCGATTTGCCGATTTATAATTAAATCATCCTCAAGGCTATTTAAAGTAGGGTTCTCCGTGTTATTGTATAACTAACGGTTTGAACAGCCATTAGGTATGAAATTGGCAAAATCGCAGAAGCAGAATGTAATTTTTAATTATTTATGAAGAGAATTAGTCTTTCTCTTATTCCTCTTAAAATTCACACGTAATTGACAGCTTGTAAATTTTGATTATTCTTTGGTTGCATTTTTCACTTATTTGCAAATCTGGGTGAGGTCAGAAATTAAGCGCTAAAACATTTCTTTAAAATTTTCTCCGAAACGGTACTTCGTACGGAGAAAACGTAAGAGGTAACTTTGATGTAATATTAATTAATAATATCTCAGGAGTTATCAATCTGAATAAAAACAATACCGTATAATATTTGTCGATAATATTGTTATTGATGTTGATCTGAAACAGACCACTAATGGAAGTAAAGAAAAATCTAATTATAAAAACCTACTGATCGATACTAACATGTGCCAAAATTCAAAAGTCTAGCTCTAATGACACCCCGCATCTTATAAACGAAGCAGTTTAAGACATAGGTTAGTATCAAGTTTTCGACTTATTTTTCTCCAAGAAATCATGCTTTTAAAATATGCTGATGTTTTTTGAGACACTTTGTATGTTTAAAATAAACTTGTATGCCGAGCTAGATGTATATAACATAATCTTGAATAAAAATTCTTTGATACATATTTCACCGCTGCAAGAAACAGTTAAGAGCCAAAAATAATTCCTAAGGATACACTTAGATATGCAAAAATCGTTTACAATTTCCCCACTTGACCCTAGAAAGGATTTAGCTATAAAGCCAACGTCAAAATCAACTACAGAAGCCAGTTTTTAATTAGAGCCCGGATCTTAGTGGCAATAAAAACTCCGCCTTTCAGATAACATCAGTACCTAACACCGAGAAGGGAAAAAGAAAATTAGGAGGGCTGAAAAACGAGCAAAAAGTTAGTCAAACTGGATTATTTTGGATAGCAAAGACAAAGTGTGGAGGGTGCATAACGAATAAGCAAGTGTTAAAGCGTAAATTGCAGACTATTTTAAATATTCGAAACATGATTTTTATTTGAGGAATTATCACTTAAGAAGATGCCGCCGCTGCACCGTATTGTGAATTTCCAATAAGTAGACATTTTATGAGGGATGCAACTTAATTTAAAATAAACGGATTTTCTTGACTCCTTTTAAATTGCAATTTTTATCGTCTACCGAAATTTTAAATGTATACTGGTAAGCAAAATAAATGTAAGATAATATCAGTTAATAAGTATTATCAATATCATAGATACAAAATATACATAGATGTTACTTCTCATTTTAATATTCACCGCTCAAAAATCTGGACTGAATAATTCCTATATCGACACGAGCAATGTCTGTTAAGATACTGTTAATTTCAAAATAGTGAAATCTTAAAAATATGCACAGTAACTTATCTATAGTTTCGGAATTAACAAAAATTCTAAATAGGTATTGAGGTAAATATTTATGTAAGATCTATTTTAACTACTCTTTCTGATCTCTTTAAAAATATCCTGATTTTAAAGATACATTTAATGCGGTGTACAAATATTATCAAAACTTATTCATCTTTCTAAAAAACAATATCATGACGATTTAATTAACAATGCAACTAATATGTCAAAAAATGGGGAAATCATTAATAAAAAAACCAATAAATCTGGGGCTCAGTCAGAACAGTTTTCATTAAAAGAGAATGAATGGTATTCTTCTTAGTGAGCTTGATTGGCCAACAAATTCAATTTGTACTTCAGCTCTTTGGACTAAATTTTGCTAATGAATTTGATAATGATATTCATTATGATTATATGCACTTGAATATAGACAATTAAAAAAATTCAATATTTCTTGGAAGCCCGTTACCGAATATGAAGTCCTTGAAGCAATTAATAAATTATAATCTTCTAAGTCATCTGCTGATGACGAAGTTTCTGCTTTTCTTATTAAAAAATCTAAACATCTTCTTACGCCTTTGACATATCTTATTAATATATCCCTTTGTAACTGGAGTTTTCTCTGATAAATTAAAATTCGCCATTGTGAAACCTCTCTTTAAAAAAGGGGATGACTTTGATGTTACTAATTTCCGACCAATCAGTCTCTTATCAACTTTCTCGAAAATTTACGAATCCATTATGAATGAGACTTTATTAATATTTACAAAAGAAAACATAATTAATGAATCACAACATGTCTTTGTCAAAGGCAAAGGTGTGGATATGACTTTATTTTCCTTTATCGATGAAGTAGTTGACTCTATCGACAAAAAATCCTACGCTTTCGGGTTATACATAGACTTAAGTAAAGCCTTTGATTGCATAAATCATGAACTATTATTAGAGAAAATGTATAGGTATGGTGTACGTGGCACGGCATATAATATGTTCAGATCTTATTTTGACAATAGATACCAGAAGGTCTCCATATCACTTGTTAATAAGATTATACAATCAGAGGTCTCTTCGCTATCTATTGGGGTTTCTCTGGGATCTATCCTTGGGCCCTAACTATTTCTAATATTTGTCAATAACTTACACAAAGTACTTATGTGATATCCAACTTTATTAATCACTTACGCCGATGACACAAATGCGTTATTTAAATGGAATGATCCGTCTAATTTTGAGAAAACTGCCAACTTAATTTTTGGTAAACTAGTAAAATGGCTAGAGAAAATAAATTGCCACCTAATAAAAATAAAATCTCTATGGTGATGATTTAGATCCTCTCATTGCAGTGTAATTCTTGACAACGGAATTACCCTCGACAATAATTTTACAGAGTTCTCTCAATCCGTCAAACTCCTAGAATACATTTTGATAAGACTCTTGATTGGAGCCTTCAAGTAAATAATTATAATCTATGTCATAAGTAGAGCTGTCCGATGTGCCTGGAGTACAGCCACGGTCTTGCGCTGTCGTCACACGTGCCGATTTAGAAGTGATTTACGCTGCAGTTTTATTTGAAAGGTTAATGCGTGAGGTTGTACCTATAAATTATGCATAATGTCAAACGCGCAAAAGGGTAAAAAACGACCGTACGCGGACACAGTGAATAAATTTATGCAAAATAATTTATAAAGTTTGCAATCAAGACTTAATGTGCTGGCACAAAACAGATTGTCGTCGTCATATCAATACCGTGCAACATCAAAATAAAAAAATGGCATGCCTTTGACAACTCAGTTTATGTTTGATTTATTGTTAATGCTAATAGCCTGTAATATTCCGCTACACATACTGGATAAACAACCATTTTCAGGGTTTTGGAATAAATACAATCCCCAGGTGAACTTACCAAGTCGTACATCGTTATGTAGATATATTCCAGCTGTTCGTGAAGACATTGTAAATAGGATTAAATGTGAGTTAAAAAATACACGGCTCTGGTTATGTATTGACGGGACGACAGATTGTAAAAAATTCTATTTTAAATATTATAGTACGTGTACAGGACCTCTTAAACCAACATTTCCACGGCTTTTTTATTATGCTGAATATTTTCAACAAATAAAAGCTGTGATACTACAGTTCAACCCTAACGAGGCTGCAGCTATTAGGGAAAGCCGGACAAACTTTCAAGGCGTTTCCCTTGAAACAGATTTAAAAAGTATTAATAACAATTATAGGGGACTACGACGCAATAGAAAAATTGCAAAATAGTTCGTTGTCGTTAGTGGAATCGCTGCAAATAGTGGACGACGTAAAAACACAGCTACAGGCTATAAATGACGTAAAAAATAATCGCGTTAGTGAAAAATTCGAGAGTGTATTACAGAAAGATCCTGATTTTAGCAAATTAAGACAAATTTGTGATGGTGCATCTACAACTTCATTAAGGAGTGAGTTCACAGATTGTTTTACTTATGCCTGTATTACATCCGTAGATATCGAACAGTCATTTTCAAAATACAAACATATTTTTCCAAAAAAGCGAACATCGCTGACAGAGACAGCTGTAGAAACATACCTGATGCTACTATACTATAGATCTTCCCCACTTTGTGATGACGACA
>JANEYF010003163.1:0-200000 GCA_029963845.1 Rhamnusium bicolor
AAAAGTTCTGTCCTAGAGATTAGACCTAACTTTTGCCATATACTTTTTGAGCGGGGTGCGCTGAAACTGAATTTGGCAAAAAAATTTTTTTGACGCTACGCGACATTTTTCTTATTTATCCCCTATAACCCTCTATAATTGCCTAAGAGGGAAGTTTTTTCAAAACTATAGTCTCCACCTTTCCCTCATTCAGTTTTATTTTTCAGTGATTATACTAGGCTGTGGCTCTATGCATATGTGCTTTTAATAACATGTTAGCCGCTTGAGCACTATGCGAGTGACTATATATAGCTGTGTAGTCAGCGTACATAGCCAGGTTAGTGTTAGGAAACTGAGGGGAAGTCGGATACATATAGTTTGAATAATCCTGGTCCTAAAAACATACCCTGCGGTACTCCAGGGTGAATGTTTTTCTGTGGAGAAAGTGTGTTGTTAATTTTGATTTCTAGTGTTCTGTTGGATAGGTAAGAATGTATGAGTGGAATGGCAAAAGATTGTAAGTTTGCACCTTGTGAATAAGTCCCGGAATCCAAATGGTATCGAAAGCTTTTTTCAATGTCCAAGAGGACCATAGTGGTGCTTGTTCAGTTTATACTGCAACTTGATATCGTTTATGATCCTGACAACCTGTTGGGCTGTGTTCTGTCCCCTTTTAAAACCAAACTGGTGATGATTGTTAATGTCTAGGGCATTCTGTGCCTTATTTAACCTGTTGAGGATGATCTTTTCAACCAGTTTGGAAAATAGCCGATAACAAACTCATCGGCCTATGATTTATCGCAAGCCGATGATTTTTACCTGGTTTGGATATTAGAACCACTATTGCGCTCTTCCAGGCAGCAGGGAAGTACTGCAGGCGAAAGATCGCGTTGACGATGTACACAAGCTACAATACAGCCTTTCTTGGCAGATTCTTGAATAATTTGTTTTCGATACCATTCACACCCGGGGCCTTGTTATTTGGTAAACATTTAATAAGTTGCGCTATCTCTGAGGGTTTCGCTTCATAATATCCAAGAATTCTTGTCGAGTAATGTGATTGTCACGGCTTATGTCCTCATTTACAGTCCGTATTACGTGATCCTGCCCCGGTGTATTTGGAGCGTCATTGTTATATATTTGTTGGTACGTGACCGCTAGGTGATTTGTTGTCTGTCTGTCCGTCATGTATGTTTATCCGTTAAGCTGAATGGCGGGGATGGTCACTAGTGTGCTGCTATTTTTAAGTGATTGGGTAAGTTTCCACAGTGAGTTATCCTGTGGATTTAGTGCCTTGAGCTTTTCGCTCCATTTTTTGTTTTTTAAAATTACTCATATCCTCTCTGATTTCTCTTTGCAATCTGACCATCTTGTCCTTGGCCTGAATATATCAGTTTCGTTGCCAGCGTCATCTCAATCGGTTTTTGTCAGTATGTCTTGTTCGATCGTATCCGTCAGTTGGTCTTTGTAGGGGTCAATTGTAATAGATTGAGAAACATCTCGTTTGGCCTCTGGAGTAACCTTGTGAACATTTTCAACTCATTTTCCAGTTCAGTGATGTTGTTAATGTTATTATTTAACTGTATGTGCGTGTTTAAAAATTGTCTGTATTGTGGCCAGTTGGCGTTTGTGTATGATGATTCGTGTACGAGTGTTTTTACGGGTCATATTTAATTCAAAATTATTGTATATGGGATTATAGTCGGACGTGAGCTCCTTAGCACCTCTGGGAGAGTAGAGTTTCTCACGGTCCTGTTTATTACGAGATCAAGTGTAAAAGGTGTATTATCCATTAGTCCGGAAAATGAGTCGGAGCGTTAGGATACTCCAAGGTTACATTATTATTATTAATGTAGTCAAACAAGGTATTACCGTTTACGTTACTGCGCTGGCAGTCACTCATGCATGATGCCCGACATTCAGATCGCCGATGACCAGATTGCGAGGTCCGGCGTTCACTAAATTCTCAAGACAAGCCACTGTGAAGTCATTCTGTGGTCTATTGTATACTGCTGTTATTTGTGTGCCATTGGATAGTGTGATATTTATATTTTCAATAGAGGTGTTCTGTATAGTTTTATAAGTATGTGGAATGTTTGTTTTAATAAGTAATACTACGCCACCGCCTCTGTTGTTGTCCCGGTCTTTCCTAATCACCGTATAGCCCCGAAAGCGCAACTTATCTTGTGGCGTGAGTTGTGTTTCGTTTAGAAGCATAATGTCAATTTTATGTTTCAAAAGAAAATTTACTATGTGAGGAATTTTGTTCCGTATCCCGTTGGCGTTCCATGAAAATATTATTCATTTAGGAGGACATTACTCGAGATGATTGTTGTGTAAATTTATGGAATATTTCAAATTTTTCAATCTTGGAACTGCGGTTAGCAAGTTTGTTGTTTAAATTCTTTACCTGTCTTAGCGTTTTATCAAGATCAATCATTGGGTTCAATTTTTAAAACTCTTCCGTTATATTTGATAATTGAGCCCTTGCCACTTGATGTACTTGAAGATGGGGGAGTGGGGAGAAGAGGGGTTCTGGTAGTCATCGGGGAAAGGATCATCTGTGTCTAGTTTTTATTTACAAGGGCACACACGCCTAGCCTCCCCATACATTTATTGTTGACCGCAGCAGAACATATATCATTTGTGGCGGCGCGGCGGTGGAAATAATGGACGGTTTCACTAGTTCTAAGTTTTGTATTTTCATTTGACAAACGCATGTAATGCTGTTTGCTGGATGTTCATCTCCGCAGTTTTCATTTAAAATTATTATTATTCATTAACCTGGATTCACTCTTTTAGTCTCTGTTTCTTCTTTCTTTCCCTATAAGATTTTCTACCAATGTTTCCTATCGCAATATAACTTTTTCTCTAAAAAAACACAATTAATAAATTTTTAGCAATAGTATAACGCAAATATTTAAAGTTTTGATGAATGGCTTATAGATGATGAAGAAAAAACACACATATTTTTTAAAAAATATTGCTGAGTCATTTTCCAGATATCTTCTGTTAAAGTGGTGTCAGTATATTTGTATTCTATTGTAGTTTATTCAACATTTGAGAATTACATATGATCGATAATAGTAACTTAAGGTTAACTATAAATTTAATACACAATATATCAATAGTAGAGAGTCACAAAGGTTCTATCCCAAACAGCTCTACCGGTTAGTTTGTTGTGGCTCACCGAACATTGACAATAATGGTATAACTAGACTATATCATCATCAGATTAAGGGAAGAATGTTCATTAGAATTATATTCCAGTAAATGTTGACAAAGAAAAACTGATTTTAAACTTTAGTAAGTGAGGATATCAAGCGTATAGCAATCTGGTCTTTTATTTTTAGGTTTATGTTTGTAGTACAGTATAATTTTTAAAAAATGGTAGTAAATATTCAACGAGTGTAAATTGATTATAATCTCTTTCACTACAGAAGAGTAACAAATCATTATTTCAGATAAGAAATGTAGTACGGGATGAACGAAAAAAATAAAACGGGTTATTTTCATATATTACTACTAATTTTTAAAAGCTGTGGTATTAAAATAACCTGGAAATACAAAATTTTGGACAACGATATGATATAGGTTTAATTTTATTCGTCTTCAGATGATGAAATATTTGTATGTCAAATAGAATGTGCAGTGTGCTGGATAGTTTTGATATAAATATATTATTTTGTAGTTTATAATTATACCTGAGTAATATATTTATTTATAATTAATGAATAATACATTGTATATGTTCTCTATTCAATAACTGTTTTGATGAGTTATCACACTACAAAGTGTCGTTGATTTGGAATAAGCAAATCTCATGATTTTTCAAAATTTATAGGTTAATGTATACCAATAAATTCGAATTGTACTAGACATTGTAAATGAATAACAGCTGCATTGCTAATTATGCAAAATCTACAATTAATCAGAATGGAAAGCTTGTTGTTAGTAATACTCATTATTCAATATAACTGATGATGAATAGAGACTAGACATTGGGTTACATAGCAGGGGAGTACTTAGGAATATTCCTGTATATTTTATATAACCAATTAGATATAATTTATATTTAGGTTTGCTTAAAATGTTTATGAATAATGCCCTTAATTCTTTTTCGTAAAAGTAACAAATTTTTATACTATCCATCTTTAAATTATGACTTTTCTCTTAGTAATTAGCTATACAATAAAAATGACCTTTAGCATCGACACTTGTAATTAGCTTAAGTATATACAGTCTAGCAAAAGTATGGAATAATGCCTGAAAATTTTGTTTAAATAGAAATTTTTGGTTTATTTTTGTCATATTTTGGTAAACACCAGAAATGTTTATCCGATATGACCTCGTTGTTATGGCAACCAATCTTATTTTTTCCAATAGTACCATATTATGTTTTTTTTGTTGTTTTGGAGGTTATAGGTTTACAAAAAAATGTGACATATCATTGCTTTATATTTATGCATTTCTGAAAAAAAATTAATAAAATAATTATTGGGTATTAAAAAGCATTCTTTCAAACCTAAAATGATAATAAATATTTATAGATTTTTATATTTTATATATGAATATGAATTCATATATGAAGGTGCTAGTATAAAAAGTTTTAGGCATATAATGAATCAAAGACAACACATCCAATACATTTTATCATAGAAAATATTAAAACCTCTACTCAGTTATAGGTTTACATAAGAAAATTTTCTATAAAAATCATTTTTTAATAATTTCATTAACGGAGAAAGATCATGCAGCCAAAAGCAAAACATGTCACAGTAATCGTTGTTACACTATTCCGAGCCAAACATTAAATCCAAATCATCCTTGATTGAAGAATATGTTCGTTATGGTCAAACCAATTATGTTGATTATGTTTATTGCTGATCACGCTTACCTCGTCGGTCTATATGGTATAGCAGGGAAAATTTCTCATTTTCGTCACTTTTCGATGAACTAATTACAAAGATATATGCTGCGATCTGTATCACCGAAGAGTAATTGATGAGTATGCCTCACTTTATATGGTTTGAATTTATGCCTCTTTAGAATTCTTTGGTTACGACTTAGACTCACAGGCGTAGTTTGAGTTATTTGTCTAATAGAAACCTCAAGATTTTCTAAAACTGCTCCAATTAAGTTTACTTCAGCATTTTCTCTACCTTCAGTGGCATATTCTTTCGCTTTTGGTTTTGCAAAAGATCCAAAATTCATAAATTTCTTCTCCAATCTTGCAACAATTTAAACGCTGGGTTGCTGGCGTTTAGGATATCGTTCAAAATATAAATCTCTTTAGCTTCAGCACTTCGTGCACATTCAGTGTAACATGTAGAGTTTATTTCAAACTTATGTGTGACACAAAAAATGTCAGTTTCTTTGATTACTTTACCACCGTTAAAAAAGCCAACGTTTTTTATGTTGCAAATAAGTTTGAAAAACTATAAACACCTGTTATTTTTCGAGGTTTTCAAACATATAGCAACAACTATTAACTAATTACGAAAGATACTGAAACGTTTGTTTTTTTTTAACTGTCAAATTGCTGTTTTGAAATGCAAGGTAACTTGATTTTATTAATTAGTTATATTTTAATCATTTCTCATAATATGGTTCCAACACTTTTAATTATAATTTAATATCTGATAGATATAACTGGAAAAAGAATATCAATTTTTGACGAATATAAGAGTTCTTATTTTCCATAGCCAACTATGCAAATACTAAATATTTATTTTAGATAGAAATATTTTTATCTTTCTTGATAATAATAAAATAAACCTAAATATATAAATTTTTGAAAAGCTTGAATTTTTTCCGATATCTTGAAATCAAAGTCAACTATGATTCCCATTTAAAATAAGAAAGTTGGAATTAATTTAGTAGTGATATTTTTTTCAAAAATGTATCTTATTCTATGTTAAAAAGTGCCTGTAGAAAGTTTTTACAGCTTGAAAAAATATTCACAAAAAAATAGTTGATACTTATTCGAAATCTGCCAAAAGTCAATTTTCGCCGACATCTCGAAAACGGTAAAGGTATGGAAATACGGTTTTCACCTGTCGATGTTTCACCTAAATCGAGCTCTAGACACTTTGGTCAGTTTTTCTCTATCTGGTCTAGAAGTAGGAGAAATAACCAAAATCAAGCAACTTGGCACACTGTATCGTATATCCAAAATATAAAAAATACCAGGTTTAATTCCCTTAATAATATTAATAATAGTGCAGAATATTTAGTAGTTACATAGTAAGAGATAATCATTCCCCAGATGTGAATTGTTGGGATTTGGTTTCATTTCATCCTTCAGATAGCAACAAAAAAAATCATATTATGGTCAAGGCTGACATTCACCTCTTTAATACCAGCTGGATCAAAGTCTGAAACAGAATGTTGCATTGTTCTCTTAACAATGGCCACTTTTTGAGTTTAGAGAATCCTGATACAAACTGCATGGCCTGCTGTCAGTTGCTGGAATCGCTCATATATTTCCCGTTTACATATCCAGTGTATGTGATTTCATTCTGCTGGGCTATTTTCTAACACACTCGTGCGAGGCACTCGTCCAAAACCGCTTACGTTCCCAGAGATGTAGAGTTCGTAATTGATAACGACATTTACTGGAACTACTTATTCCCGACCGTCCGAGAAATAAGTAAATAACTTAAAACTGTTGTTCGGAAGCACTGTAGACATGTTTATATAATTAAATTACCTTTTAACGGGCATTTTTCTTCGTTTTAACCGTATTATTAATGTGATTCTAAAAGCGCTAATAATACCGATAACAATATGAATGAGTCACCTTTTCTGAGGATTGATTACTCTAACCATAAAAATTATTAGAAAAATGTCAAAAATTATGACAAAATTAAATGTAATATCAGTGACACTATTTTTGATAAACACTACGCACAAATGAATTGTCATATGAATATTCTCATGCAGGAACTGGATGAAATTTTTTTTAATTAAAAAAATTGACCAAGTTTTTCAGGGAATACACACGATGAGGTTCCGTTCCCCGAATAAATAATAATAATAAAAAGTTGTTCCCTTAACTTTCTTTTTATTACCGCAACTGTCGGAGAGATCTTTTAAATCGCCGGAAAAAAATTTATATCGCGACCAGTTGACAAAGTCGGAATTGAGAAATCCAAAAGACTTAAATGAAAAAATGTTCGGGGTTGAAATATTTATAAAAGAATGCCAGCAAAACATTTTAGAAGTTAATAAAAAACAAAGTATGTATTTCACAATTAAAAGTTTTATTAAGAGGACTGACCACATTGAAAAAGTATCCATTTGAGAGCGTTAACCTCTCGACTACTTGAAGGCAAGCTAAGCAAATAAATAAATTTTCTTAATAGAACAATGTTCAAAGGATGGCCCTCAGGAAGCCGATTTTTGACATTTTCATTAAAAGTACCAAAAAAGAAAATCCGAAAATAACGTGATTTTGGATGATTTTCGAATTAAAGAAATAAAATACTGGATATATTTTCAAAAAAGTGCTTCCTGAGGGTAGTATATTGAACGTTTATCAGTCGAAAAAAAATTTCTTTTTCAAAAAAAGTAACCATGTTAGTCATGGGACGTCGAGACCCGAATCTCTACCGATACTAAATTGCATTGCTGATACATCTATATATCTTATTTTTGACGGTATCCGAAGAGTCGATTAAAGAAGACGTGGTTAATAACTTTTTTTAATAAATCAGGACTGATTAAAAACTTTTTTTAGGAGTCGTCGAGAAGACGGCTGAAAAACATTACTGAATAGAAATCCTTAAATTTTGGGGAAAACAGACGCGACGGCCATATGGAAACCATAAAAGAGTCCCTTCTGGATTTTTAAAAATATCCAGAATCTTGAGACAAACAGGCGAAGAAATCAAAAAAGTTCGATTTTGAAAATTTGTTTTAAAAAATGATTTCTAAACGAGAAACAGTTTTTGGATTCTTTATCAACAAAATCGACTTCAGAAGAAAATTTTTTATTATTGATTGAAAAGGGAATCCAAGTATTAGACGTCAAAAAAAATTGTTTATAATTAGGCACCAAATAAATCAATATTCTGAATAAGTCTACAACAAAGAAATTTTATCACATTTTTTTTTTAGTTTTTACAGCGAAAGATTGTTGCGGGGCAAGCAATATCGAATTTTATTGCAACGAAGAAATGTTCCAAAATCCATCAATCATCTATTCATTGCTGTAACTTTGTGATATAAACAAATGAATCGAAAATGATAAAAAATCCTCGGGGTCAAGCCTTCAGCATAAAAATACATCGGGGAAAAAGGGTTTTAAATCATATCTGATTTCAGTTTTCAATGTGGCTTCGTAGTCGAGTGGTAAGAATACTTGCCTCTCACTCTGGAGTCCCGGGTTCGATCCCCGGACGAGGAGCTAAGATTTTTTTTAAACCAGATATTAACCCTAGCATACTCGGACAATGGGTGTGTGTCCATTGTCTCTAAATGTGTAGCCCTCTCCCACACAAGGTACCTTGAGATACCTTCAGGAATACAGGGGTTGTATTACCTGTGGTGTTTAATTTTAATTTTAATTTAACAATATAGTGCAATTAGATAATGGTGTAGTTTCGCCTATCGACAATTTTCTTGAATTTGAATTTTAATTTTAGTAGAAATTAGTTGAAAATTAAATTCAGTGGTGACGTCAAACCAGTGGAGGGATTCGACTTGGGTAGGTGAGGAACATTTACTTGTGGTAATTTCCTTGCGACTTGTTTATTTATTTAACTTCCGTTCATGATACTTAACTTTCCGAAATTTATAACTTGATATTTATCGTTCCTTTATTAAATCACATATCAATATTCGTAGGTACAAAAAAATTTTTTAAGGTCTTATTTATATTAACATCGTAGCTGAGTTTGGCAAATTGTTTTTCTAACACTAAACCAGAACATACCTTTACACACAACACACAACAATCATTCCCTCTGACATTTGCCAGGTAGCTGAAACTCGAACTCAGGAGAGATAAACAGTGACAAGTTGTGTTCTACCACACAACAACGCTCTGGTCTACCGTCTAGGTATTTAAAAACACCACTATACATTCATGTCATAACCAGGATTCGAACCCGATACCCCTTAGTCTCAAGCCTAACGTATAAGCATTAAGCCAGTGACCAACCTAACTTCAATCGTTTAGTTACTGTTAGGAGATTTACACTGTTAGTAGATCTGCGGTTGTTACTTATCGTAAGAAATTGTTACTTTAACCCGATAATCTGAACTGTCGAAGAGCGAATACGAGAACCAAGTAGCTTCCGCAACCTTACAGTGTCACGAGCAGTGACGTAAAGTCAAAACAGATTGTAGACGGAGTCCGATTGGTTACGAACGACAAGTTTTGAGAGTTCCGACCCGGATCAGTGTTGCCTCCTGCAGGGTTCATTAAGGCTTCCGATCTTGAATCTGGGAATACCCTTAATCTGAGTTGCTCCAATACTGATCGTTCATCCTCGAACGTCAAAAAGTATTGTTTGTGAAGTTAGATAACTTTAAAATATTTTGACAGATAGTTTCTTGGAGTTAGAATTTCAAAAGATTTGCAAATAATAATTTTATGGTTAGAATTTTGGAATTGCGCCTTCTATCGGTAAAGTCGAAAACAAAATTTTATAGAAAAGTTCTAAAAAATATTGAGAGATAATTTTGGAGGTTGGAATTCCAAAATTTCTCCAGTTCTTGAATTCAACTGAAATGTTTTTTTTTCCACTATTGGTTGGGGAACTTGATTAATAGATCCTTTTCAAATTAAAATTATTGAGCAAATCAACGCTGAGGTACATCGGTATCCCATAAGATTATTCTTTGTAACGAATATTGTTACTGACGCCCAAGGCTAAGCACACGTCACTAAGAAGAATTAATGTTCGCAAAGTATAACATGAAGATACAGAAACAAATTTATACTATATTGAGTATACAATGATAAAATTGTGAAGAAAAATATTTTTTAAGTGTGCTAAAATCATTCCCAATATCTCCAATTCACAGAAATTTGTTATCGTAATTTTCAGATATTGTGTACATCAAGGATAATTCATAAATTCAAGAACCAAAATTGACGCTAATTCTATTACTTATTAACCATCCGTAGCCATTAACTTAAATGTACAATATTCATTGAGAAGGGCATTATTAGAGTATTTTAAAAAAATGTTAATTAAGATAAAAATTTCCTACAATTGCCGACTGGTCAATAAACTTCTATAGAAAATCTTATATCAACAGTATTCTTGCAATATCCAGCGATCTAAAGTTTCTTGTTTTTAATTAAGGTTTTATTTGGGCTGAAACTGGGTAATTGTGAATTGTTTTTTCTTAGCCTTAAAATTTCAATGCCTGTTTTTCAGAGTCCTCAGAGGCTGAATCTTCGTTTAACATTTATTTTTAATCTAAACTCTGGAAACTTTTACTGATCAATGAATTAGAGGTTCTCTCCCAACTGATAAATGCTTTCTTTTAACCATTGTAGTCACTTAAATTATCGTCAACACGAGATGTGGGAGAGAGTGAGGTAAGAAAAAACGAAAAATTAATTATACCAATGCGCAACGGTTGGATAAAATAGAGCTGAAAATATAATTTATATATATTTGAATCCTAATATACGTTTAGAGATTTCCAATTCAAACTCTTGTTATACTGTATGTGTGATTTATTCTATTTCCTCGAAACGAAGTTCATACTGATTTACGTTAAATGAATCGAGTGGAACATTTTATATCACACATCTACAAAAATTCGACACATGCAGCCGAAGTTACCTGAAGTACTAACTAAACCATTACCTACATATCTTCATATTCGAATTTGATCTTTATACATTGCATCATAAAGAAACAAAATAAACAAAGCCATTTTTACTTTTTTCTAACAAATAAATGATAATTAAGGACACGATTTATTACTAATTATGAAGAAATTTTTTATTAATAGTACATATATTTCTACTTTTAAATAATTTAGATCATGAATGATAAATTGATTTATTTCAAATAGTTATCCGTGACCTTTTTAAACAATTTCTTTTTTGGAAATATAGCTTTTAAATTATGCGAAAGCGATTCCCAGCCTCAGAATATAAACATTTGTTTATATTAACGCAAAAAATTTAGTTAAAATACGTTTAAATGCGCTTCGGCTAAATCCCCACCAGTCACATAACTGATACTTCACGATTTTGGGAATAAAACCGAATTCGGCGATAGAACAGTCAGTTCTTCGAATCAACAGAACAACAAGCAACAAACTGCTCCAGTCTTCAGTGCGCTCCGCCGTAAACGGTGGTAACAATTATTTTTTGTAAATTGTCGTTTGTACACGGAAATTTGTTGATCAGAGGACAGGGGATATTTGGGAAATTTTGCGAATTAATAATTCGGGCTATCTATTCTAAAACAAACATTGGAAATACTCGGTTGCCATTATTTGATGTTTTTATACTATGCACCGATGGGATTCTAGCATTCGTATTGAGTCGAATCAGATATCAATGTCATAGTTAGATCAGCATCAATAGAAGCCTAGCATTCTTGTTTGAAATAGGACTTTACCGTAAAATCGTGGAGAGACACGAGTGAGATTCTAGCATTCGTATTTGAATAGAATCAGACGAAATACCGGGGAAATGATCCGATCCGCCCGACACATGAACTCAGAAAAAATAAGTTGAAAAGGAAGTAAGCTCGAATTCGATATGATACCCTGTAACGAACTACCAAATGTTTAATTTCGTAAATATCCAAACACCCACGAATATTTCTTGTGTAGTCGATTTAAGGGAGAGTTTATACTAACAATAAGATACGAGTTAGTAAAGTAACAACAGTGCTATATAGTTAGATATCCTTCTGACACATTCGGTTGTCAATTTTTCTTTGTTGGTATATACTATACATTGATGGGATTCTGGCATTCGTGTTTGAATATAATTCGATCTGAGTGTCATAGTTAGATCAGCTGCAGTGAAGCCCTAATATTCTTGTCTGAAATAGGAAAATTGCGAGTGAGATTCTAGCATTCGTGTTTAACTTTCTTATATAACAATTTTTATATTTGTTTTAATAAATTATAATAAGAATAAAGTTACTAACCCATCTAACCTATTTCTGACTAATTACTAATCAGTTTTACTACCAGACTAACTACCAATGAAACACCTAAAAAGTATTTATTTAATGTTTTTTTTAATTATTTTTTTTAACCTGTAACTGTCAAATGTAAAATTTAGCTATCTAACTGCAATTTATTAATTAACAATTCTGTACATCTACTCATATTATTGCATATATTACAGTTCAACTAACGTTAAAATGTAAATTTTTACAGTTTTTTTTAGTAATCGTAGAAAATTTTATATTAGTAATATTTAGTTTTAGTTCCGTATAATTATTTCACATATTTAAAAAATTACTGATATTATTATTTTTTCCAAAGTTTATTTTAATTTGTATAAAGTCGCATTTAATAATGTGATTGTTATTCTATATCACGCCACAAATTTTCCACATCTCAAACTGTTCCCGAACAATCACACACCATGTATATACCTGTATTTAAAATAATAAATTCACAATTCCCAACAGCTAAAATACAATATTTTAGCAAGTGGATAAGCTTTTTTTAGTACACCATATTTATGCATATTTTAGATTAGAAAATTAATAAAAACCTCGAACTTGTTGCCTCTATCTACTTTAATAAAATATCATGAAAGTACGCCGCGTGGGCTTTATCAGAAAAACGATCGCCATTTTGTGCATAAATGAATTAGTTCTCGTGAAATTTAAATATAATTACATATCATTTTAGCACGAAAGTGTTGAAATAATGTGATGTTTTGCAGTCGGAGATAAAATTTCAGACACCATGAGTTTTGTCATTTTGATAATATACAGTGTTCTACAAATGTTTCGTTCCGAACTTTTCCCAATAAAAGTTTTTCAACAAATTATTTCTCATCAAACGACACTCACATATTCTAAGTCTTTGCTGGTTTTCGAATGTTGACATCATTGACATATTGTTTTTATTTCAAATCGTTATTTTTAATGAGCACAAAATTTAATTAAAAATTTGTTGAGGGCAATATTTCTTTTTTTTTTGTTTTTAACCACATTTTCAATAATTTTTTTAGATAAAAAAATGACAATTTGATTTACATATTTTTGACAATTATTTTTAATCGTAGTGTCACTTTTTACCAGTATATAAATAAATTTTAACAAAGTACATGGGCAACATATTCATTATATAAACATAATTGAAATGCATATCAAATTATGAATTTTGTTGGGAACTTTTAAATTTAATGATTTTTCATATTGTTCAATTGAACACCAATGCCATTCCTCAAGTGATCGAACTCTCCTTACCAGCAGATCATTCACAGACATAAGAGAGTTAGAGTTTTAATTATTTTAGGAATATCATTAACAAGAAGATTGAACAATAATGAATCATAATGATATCCTTATGGCAAACCAACATGTATTTAATGCAGCTACGGATATGTGAGGCTGAATCGTTTGTACATCTGTAGAGGTTGATGGTTTTGAATTAATTTGCGCGTCGCTATGTTTACATTTTTTTGTTGGTGGCCCATCATCTTTAAACTTTTTACAAGAACGCATCTGATGGCGTCGCATATTATCACGACGCGTAAAACTAATACCACATGCACTCACATACATTGTGACTGCACTCTTAACAGAATTAGTTCAAGAATGAATTGCCATCCAACTCCCCTCTTTCATATATAGGAACACTGTGAAAACAACCCAAGGATGGTTAACTAGAAAGGATCGCTCATCTCCATAAGCGCAACGTTGCCCATCCCCCACGCCGTTGGTACCGTTTGTGACGTATTAAACGGTTGAATTGCCAGTGCGACGATAGTTGATTTCGCCACGGGTTACAGTACAATATTTCTGTTCTGTGTACAATACGATACGTCGCGTCGGTGTCGTCTCTGTGTTTTGGTTTCTTTCGACTCTATGAAAAGTGTGTTTTTGAGGGTGTTTTTGTTTTACAATTTGCTTATTATTTAACTTATTAACAATATGTAGTATCTATTGTAAAAAGGACCACTGATGCAAGCCGCTAGCGGACCGGGACCGTTGTCGACGTCACAACCGGCCTGGCCCGTGTGACCTTGGGGGAATAAATTGGCGTTGATAAGCTATCCTTTCTAGTTAACCATCCTTGAAAACAACCTTCAAAACTGCCTTACCAGCAGATCGTTCACAGACATAAGAGAGTTAGAGTTTTAATTATTTTAGGAATATCATTAACAAGAAGATTGAACAATAATGAATCATAATGATATCCTTATGGCGCTTCTGAATAAATCAAGATAGCATAGAGCATAGATAACATGAATATTTCTCAGATTTCTAGACGAAATTATAGCTTTGTCATTAAAGCTGGTTGGATCTGCAAAACTCAGGTGTAGCAACCGAGGCAGCACAGCCAGCGTAAACTCACACAGACACGCGATTATCCTAAGGATTTACATAAACACATTACATCAGTTCATTTTTTCCTGGCATACAGTTTGTTTACTGAAGAATAAGGTGAGTTTACCTTTCTCGTTGCGTATAAATAAATTTATACTGGTTTTCCTGATTTAAAATAAGTATATTGGAACAGTGACTAATAATATACTGTTGTGTTTTCCAGCACTATTTGATTTGGTGGAGTGCACATGATTAGGCGACATATCGCAAGTGTAAAGTGTAACGGTCTATTTTCGGAAATAATTAAGTTGGATCATTTTCGTCGTAAATTAAATAAATTGGTACAAGTCGTACCTTAAACTCGAGACTCGATTAAAATATTTTCGATAAACAGTGTTGTATTATCCCTGTAGCGTGGCGCTACTGGACCACCATATTGTGCCCGATGTTTTTGTGACCAGAGCGCGAGTTGGTAGAACGATGTTTTAGGGCAGTGTTTTGGGCGCGAAAGACTACAAATGAACGACCTCCATGGTCCAGTGTGGACCGCTGGGTGAGCTGCCTGAATTTGTTTTACGTTTAATTGTGTTATCTTGCCTTTAGACTCTGCTGAGCCGCGGTCCGAGGTGGACCTTCTTTGGTATATATGAGACAATGCCGAGCCACGAGCGTGAGAAGTTGTGAGTTATGGTTTGATGAGTGTCCTCTTGGAGATACGTTAGATTGCAGTGCTCTGTGTTGGATTTGATCTGTTGCCTTGAAGTTTTTAAAGGTTTGTAAGTAAAAGAAACTCAAAAGGGATGTGAGCTGTGCCCCACCAGCTGGTAAGGTCCTCTTCACTAAAATTATAAACTAACTAAGTACCTAGCAACGAAATAAGCCTGTCTGTGTTAGCTGGAAGTGTCCACTGACGTAATTCATATAAATTGACTTACATTGATTTGCTAATCTGTCCGTTTACTGAACTTTATGTGTAAAGCATTTTTGAATTTTTCAATTTACCGATTAATTTGACGAGACGTTTTTTTTCCTCTTTTTTAGCGTTACCCGTGACTGTAATTTGTTGAAACTTTTTATAAAAATTGGACATTGTTCCTATTTATTTTGGCGGTTACCGACTGTGTTTTTTTATTATGTCTTTAGTTTTAATATCTTTAGAAATCTGTATGGTAAATTACTCGCTTCCCCGCCCGGAGAAGAGAGTCAAGAAATGTTGCTAATTTTGATTATATGTATTTGTTTATAGAGTTTGTTTTATTTCAGTAAATAATTCGTGACTTATTAAATTAAATAATAGGACAGGAAAACGCCTTATTACAAAATACAAAATATTAAATTAAAATATCCGTACTGGGGGTTTATTCTCAAATTAATTTTCATATTAAGTACGTCTGGTATTTCAAAATGGATATTGGAGAAAGAACATTTTTGTTCATTCTAGAAAAAAATATAATTCCAAGAATCCATTATCTACGGAACAACAAGTAAGATCGCAACTTCTCCTTGCTAAAAAGCGACTTGACATTAATATAAACAATGAAGTACAAATTATAGTACATTATTAACAGATGGTACTGAAAAATTCCAAAGCAGTTTATCCTTATCTCAATCTTTCGAAATAGTGGACAAAGTAAACTTGGCATTACAGACGTTATCAGATGATCCTGGTGTTCCTGTTGCCAAGAAATTTCAAGACATGTTAAGTGAAAATCCAGATATCAGAAAACAGCGTAACGTTAAAGAGTGCCTAAGTGATGAAAATGTAACTGACTCTCAACAATATTTTGCATACGCGAATATTACAGCTCTAGATGTAGAACGTTCATTTTCAAAATACATGTCGACATTTGCAGCAAAACAACGTAGACATTTATCAGGATACCATAGAAGCTCTATTACGCAAACAATTTATGCAAACATTCATGGACAACAAATAAGTCTTTGTAATTAGTTGTCATATATTTTCGATTTCATATAATTAAAAAGTGACGTTTCGGAATACTCTCTGATTCTGTTCCCCTCTGATTTTCTTAGAGTATTCCAAAAGGTCAGCTTTTAATTATTAAAATCTAAAATATTTGACATTTAAATTTCATTTTCACATTAATATTTTTTAAGTGTGACACATTTTTAGATCTTTTTTATCAATATTTTAATGATGTACAGGGTGGTTAAAACATAAAATCTAAAAAATTAAACAATTTCGCATTAATACCTACAACTTTAAACAATATTTTTAAATGTTAAATGTAAAAGATAAGTTCATTTAACAAACTTTTTAAATATTATGACAGTGACTTAATACTCAAAGAACAATGAAAGTGAGAAGAATAATTTATTTTTCAACCACCATTTCAAATTGGATAAGATGAGAACCGTTTTCTCAGCAACGGTTAATCTGACGAGAAGTTCTCAAAAGTTCTTTTCAGCATATTTCTTTGTTCTCTACATTGTTATTTAAAACATTTTTGATTTTATGTATTTTTTTTGCCCCCTTGAAACGTGCTCTAACTAGTGCACCACTTTTACTGATATTCTATAGGGTTCGTCCTTGGACCTCCCAGATCTTATATGTAAAGTATATAGTTTTTACAGACATGCCGACACACGGACGGCATGCCGATTGGGATAAATTTTCTATCTTCTGGTCTCAAAACGTCCATTTTCATCATAATGTGGAACTTAAATTTTTTCACGCTGTCAATATTATTATCTATAGATATCAGAGTTTGCTAACCAAAAATAAAGCATGAATTTGCATGACAATCAGTTAGGCTTTATAAAGGTTAATAACGCCTCGACAACCCTCACTATGATTTTGATGATATCGTAATAAGTACTATGAATCACCCCACTTGTCTTACATCATTTAAAGGTTATTCTATCGCGAATATAACAATTTTTCAGTTTTTTAAATCGGTTGACATTTGGGAAGTTATAAGTAAAAAACAAATATGACTAGTTTTTGAGAATAACAACTCTTTAGTAATGGATATATCTTCTTTTTAACCTTTAAAAATATTTTTTAAAGTTGTATTAATGCGAAATTGTGCCATTTTTTAGATCTTTTACGTTTTAGCCACCCTGTACATCATTAAAATCTTGTTTAACAGTTCAATTCCGAAAAAGAGTCTAACAAGCAAATATTAAAAGAAAATCGCTGCCAATTACCTGGGGATCAGAACTTCCTCACCGTAGTAAAATTCAATGTGTGGTGGAGTTTATAATAAAAGTAATTTTTGACGTTTCAAAAAAGTCACATTTTTTGACGTTTCAAAAAAGTCACTTTGACGTTTCAAAAAAGCCACATTTTTTGACGTTTCAAAAAAGTCACATTTTGACGTTTCAATAAAGTCACATTGGTGGAATGTCACTAATATTATGTAATGTGGAGGGGCACTATGCCCCTCCACATTACATTTTACCGATAAGGCAGTCGTTATATGCAAGGTTTCCAGACAGATGGATAGTTAGAAGAGGGTCCATAGAATGGCCTGCTTGCTCGCCTGATATATCTCTCCTTGATTTTTTTCTGTGGGGCCATTTGAAATCAATTGTCTACAAGACGCAGCCTAGGGATATTGAAGATCTCAAAAATAGAATAACTAAGGAATATCGAGCCGCCTCCCGTGGAATTTCGATTAAGGTAAGATCAGAATTTGAACAAATGCTGTATCACTGCCTTGGCACCAACGGTGCTCACTATGAAAATTTAATAAAATAATAACACAATTTTAGTAAACAAATTGTAAATGTTAAAAAGAAAATACACCTACTATTCAAGTTATTCTCAAAAACCAGTCATATTTGTTTCTTTTACCCATAATTTCGCCAGTTCTCAACTGATTTCAAAAACTGAAAATCCATTGTATTCGTGATAGAATTAGCTTTAAAAGATGTATGATAAGTGGGGTGGTTCCATTAACATTTTAAAGTTGGGGTGCTGGAAGTTAGGGATGTGAATCGATCATCATTCCCTAAACGTCAAGGAAGTTCACCCTTGGAAGAAAAGTGGACGTGTCTCGGAGAATTTTTTAAATTTTTTGTAGTTTTAAAGAAACAGAAGGTGAACAATTTTCAAATGAATAGAGTGTATTATGGCCGTGATCCAAGGGAGTTGCTTTCTTTTAATTCACATTTACATAACAAAATGTAGTTTGCTTATTTTATGTCCCCTCCCTTAAAGATATTAATGGGCGTAACACAAGACTCGGTTTTATGTCCACTTTAGTCTGGAAAATTGCAAAGTGGTAGTACATACGTAGTAGAAATTCAATTTAAAAAAAAATCTGAGGGATTAGCCTAAAACTGAATTCCAGTAAAAGTTATTATTAATATTATATGTAGAAATCCTGTTTATCATATATTTTTTTAATTAGCGAAAAAAAAAATTCTTGATTCTTGAGACAATGGTAAAAGACGCAAAACTAAATTAGATCACTCAAGTTTACTGGATATAGTAGTAAATATGTTATTGAATGCAACAAAATTTTATGAGAGACATTAGTGTTACTACTGAAAAAACCTAAACATCGCTTTAAAATACATCTTAAACTGTCGGTAATAATAACACTGATAGAATATTTTCATTTTTATTATGAGATGTAAATATTCACTATTGCTTAACACATTTAATAAATTAAGAGCTATTTGACGTTTTCCATCACATAAATATTTATAAATCGACAGTGATGGGATTTTGCAAGGGGCTGGAAATTCAGCATCCTCACACTTTTCAGTCATAAAACTGGGAAATAAGCATTCAAATGAAAATGAATGACTGAAAAACCTGTATTGTATCACGCGTACAAATAATAAAAATGTAAATAATGCTTTATAAACACATTATTTTTTTCCTGGTGGGATTAATCGGAATCAAATACACAACTGCTACGGCTATTATTTTAGAATTTAAAACCTAGCTCAAGTAATTATATTAAAATGAAAATAATTATATTAAAATGAAAATATTGATCATATAAGTAGGTTTAGTAAGAAAGTAATAGAAATAAATCGGTCTCGGCTAAGAGCTCCTCGATAGTAATTTTGCATCATAATATTCAATTTGAATTAAAAGATATAAATTATTTTAATTTAAAATACCATTTTCATTTGTTTTCTGTTTTTATATAAAATATACAAAATAAATAAAGTAACACAAAAAGATAAATGACATAAATGAGATAAATGAGATAAATGGGATACATGATACAATTGAGATACTTGAATGAGATAAAGGAGATAAATGGGAAAATGAGATAAATAAGATAATGGGAAAATGAGAAGATGAGAGAAACGAGACAAATGAGAAAAATGAGGAAATCGAGAAAAATGAGATGACAAATGAAACAAATGAGATAAATAGGACAAATGAGACAAAGGAAACAAACAAGATAAATAAGATAAACAAAAAATAAATAGGATAAATGAGATGGCGATGGCTTAAATATTAAAATATTAAAATTGTGTTGTCCACACATTGTATTATATTTAGTGCATATAATTAACTTCTGTCTAATTAAAAATGTGTTTCCAACTATTTGGACGAGGGCTGATGTAACTGTTTTACCAAAAAAAAAATCCAGATGAATTCAAAGATCTTGGGGCTATTAGTTTACTATCAACTATGTCAAAACTGATTAAATAGTAAAGTAACAAAAATTAAGAGAACACTTAGAAAAATACAAATTAATACCTTCTTGTACTATTAAATAATAATATTTCAAATGATCTAATCTGGTGTTCCACAAGAATCAATTCTTGGTCCATTACTCTTTACAAGAGCCATTTGATTAATTATTTAGATTATTGCAAAGTACATTTGTATGCTAACGATACTCTGCTCTATTATTCTTTCGAACACTCTGATGTTGGTACCGCCTGTGGATTTGTAAATGATGATCTTGAAAATGTGGTAAATGCTGCTAATAACTATTGTCCTGTAATTAATCCCAATAAATCTAATATTATGCTCCTAGGAACCAACGAAAAAATAACATAAACATCAATATTGATAATAATTTATTGGAAAAAGTAGATCAGGCAAAAAGTCTATGGGTGACGCTAGATTGTGATCTAAGATTTGAGAATCATGTAAACAAAATGTTACAAAGATGTTACTCCGTCTTAAAATTAATATATGGTAATGATTAAAATTGAGTTTTAACTTGGTTGACGAAATGCGCGTTGAGTGCAGTATTTGGTGTTTTAATATTTTGTAAAAAACTACGTCAGTGCTTTACAGCAAAGGTTCCAACCCATTCCAGGTTACATTATATCTCTTAAATACAATATTATAAGGTTGGTCTATTTAATAATGAAGTTACTTTGGAGAGATCTAATGCAACTCGTGACCTTGGTGTAATATTTTATCCTAATTTATCTTTTTCATATCACGCAAATAACATAATAGCAAATTGCTTCAGATATCTAGGTTTTGTGATACAAAATACTGGTGAATTTAATAATACTAATATTATCAAATTGGTATACTTTGCCCTTGTCAGATCTCGTTCTGAATATGCCTCTATTATGTGGTGTCCCCACTGTAATATTCATGTACAGAATAATGAAAGAATCCAGACACGTTCTCTAAAATATCTTACTTACAAGGAGGATATTTTTTTTCTACAAGTTGGATTTCCGTATGAAGAATTACTTTTAAGACATTCGCTTGACATACCTGAAAATCTTTTTTTACGTAAAGTAATAACAACCTATGACATCGAGTGTAATGAATTATCTTCTAAATCAACTAAATTTCTTAATTCCTCGCAATTCCTGCGACAATTTCTTACCTTCTACCTCCCAATACCTCGTATTACCATAATAAAATGGTCACCGCTATATCGGACTTGCAATACTAATTATAACTCACTGCAAAACATGTTTGATCTGTTTAACTATATTGTAGCCTTGATCAAAAGCATACAACTACTACAGATGTACTCATATTTAATATCTGTGTATATTAATCATTGTCAATAATGTCGTGTAGTATATTCATATTTTAGTTATGTATTTATTTGTATAAATAAACATTTCATGTAATGTATTTGTTATATTGTGCCCATTCAGTAAATTGATGTTAGACTATGAAATGGTGTATGTTAAAGAAATAAATTAATTAATATCAAATAGCAGTACAGCAGTATGACTCTATAAGATTCTTTTCATACAATAAACCGATCACAGCATACCCAGCAGACGCCTGTATTTATCCAAATACTCGTATTGACATAAAGTTATTAATAATTCAAAATCAAATTATCAGACTGTAAATAGGCGAACCCCCATGGTATAATCAGCAGATTATATTTGACATACAAATAGGAAGAGATCGTATTATGTATCATCCGTATATATAAACGTTTGTTATAGTTGTATAATTCTGCGTTAACTTTACCTAATGAAATTAGTGGAGCGAAAATAAGGTCATAATGGAGGTGAATTTATCGCCCCAAACAACCCTTTATATCATGTAGATGTTTATAGTTTGATTTCAATTCAGATTACGTTGTACAACTATAATGTAAAATCGACTTTCAATATATTACATCGAACCACATTGGTAAGCTGCAACTTCATCGTTTTGATTATAGAGCTGTCCAGCAAAGTGTGGTGTTTTAGCACGACACAACATTGCACCGTTTGAACACGAAATCCTATTAGAGTTACATTGTTTTCTCGTAAGAATCTGGTTAATATTAAATAATTTGATTACCCTCTGCTTGCAGAAAAGCGGATTATTTTATTTTCGAATAAAACACTCGTAAAACTCAAAATAAGTTTAGTTTGTGGTAATACGTTTAAAACGAATGACAATTTTACACTATTATATTCTAATTACAAGATAGGAAAAACAGTAACTTAAAATTATAGTTCCTAAAAAATTAAGAGTAGAAAATAATAGAGAATACCGATTAATTGGTAAATACTTAATAAAAATACCATAAAATTAAATCACGTAATTTTAAAAAATAAACTAAATAAAAATTAAGATACGATTAATGGTAGAATATAATAACTGAATGTTGTATTTCACGACAAGAAAATACCCTATTTCCTTCGAATCCTTAAAACATTAAAAGAAAAGGAAACTTAAATATAACATTAAACAAGCTAAGTCCAATTATAGTAAAGAAATAAATGACTCGTATAATGAGACTAAAGAGACATGGAATATCATAAATTTTAAATCAGGTAAGACGACTACGAAGAATCAATTCGTTGTTCTTACAACGGACATTGTAACAAATTCAAATAAAATTGAAAAAATTTTTGTCAACCACTCCCCTAGTGCAGCTGAGCAAATTGTTTTAAATCATTTTAGCCAAAATTTGGCTTTGCCTTGCACAACTATGGCTAATAAGAACAATGCACAATTTTACTTGCTCCCTATTACTGAGCAAGATGTACTTGATACCCTAGAACATATGAAAAAATCTGAAAATCGGTTGACCCCGCAGGCCATCCCTGAAACTTCCCGCTATTTTCGAGCATAAAGCGCTCAAAAATATACGTATTAGTTAATTTTTGAGCTCTCCGAGCTCAAAATATTATACACATACATTTTTGAGCTCTACGATTAGGTGAAAAATCTCGAAGTTATATTAAAAAAACACTTTTTTTGTAATTCTTGAACTGCGATATCTTTTGAACAAATTAACCAATCGAGATGCAGTCTGCAGCATTCAACGCAGTTTTTCAATTGCAAATAGTTATGTTTGTACCAAAAATTGATCCGACAAAAATTTTGAATGTTATTTAAAAAAAAAACACTTTTTTGCGAATATTTCGTAATCGATATCTCTTGAATGAATCAACCGATTTTGATGCGGTTTACGGCATTCAACACAATTTTTTAAGTACAAAAAGTTGTCTTAGCACCAAAAATCGATCCGACAGGAATTTTGAATCTTATTTCAAAAAAACACTTTTTTTGCGAAATTTTCGTAATCGATATCTCTCGAACGAATCAACCGATTTTGATGCGGTTTACGATGATCGACGCTGTTTTATAAGGAGAAGAGTTGATTATATTTTGGAATTGATCGGTTCAGTAGTCTAAAAGATATTTCAAAAAAACTAATTTTTGAAAATTTTATTTTTGAGATTTCTCCAAATCTACCGGGCCGAATCGGCACTGATTCTCAGAAAATCTAAGTTGAGTCAACCACTTTAGAATGCCGCAAACCGCGTTTCGATTGGTCAATCCGTTTAAAAGTTATGAGAGGTTTACATACACCGTACACACACACACACATACATACAGCCATACAGACACTATTGTGGGAATAGTCAGAATAGCTTCTTAGGACCTCAAAAGTCGAGATCTGACAAAAACTCGATTTTCGAAATCAGGGTGAAACCAATAACTTCCCGATTTCTGAAAATTTTCAATTATCTTAGGAAGTTAAAAAAACAAAAAATCAAAAGGGACTGGCAATTTATTTATTTTAACTATGGTAAAAATTATTGGCATAATTGTTCAACCATTAATATCTATTTAACTACTCTATACATATATCAAGGGGTGAGTCTCAACCCTTTAAGAGTAATATCTGGTTGTAACACCAGATTCAAATATTTTATCCTAAGAGCTACAAGAATTTGTCCTCACCCGCCTCTTCAACGTCTTCTTTATAGCTATGAGCGGTCGGATCCTGTCTAGACAGTGTTGCTTAATCGTAAACATCACTGTCAGATTCAGAGTATGGTGTTGACGTCTTAATCCACTACACTCTGCATCCGAGAAGCGTGTTCTCTGGCCGACTGTATCTTGTCCTCAATTTTTTGTACACGCCGCTTGGCTTTCTTGACCCCGTGATTGGTTGACCTCTCACGGGGGACGAGTTGCTTCGGCGTTGTACACGGCACAGTTGATTTGCCAGATGTCTGCAGCTTCTGGAATTTTCTCATCGATGACCGCGTCCATTCTAGCCAGGTCTTGTGGCTTTAGTTTAGCCCTGGTGTTAAGGCTAACCCTCGTCCTTAAGTCTACATCGGTGAGCTCTGAAGGATGTACCCCCATCAGCTGGTAATTGCCACGGTCGGACTGCGACTGGCAGTTCTTCCAGCTGACGGAGTGCCCTTACGTAACCTGTCCTGCGCAAGAAGGATACTTGGTCTCTCAGGAGTTTTTGAGAGAAGGCGCGATGCTCTGGATGCATTTCGGACCAAAGTGCATGCAATCGCGCCATGTATCCCCTTCGCTCAGGTTCACTACTCTCGCGGCAAATCAGCATGCCGTCCTTTAGTTCTCTCGTCCGACAATTGCATTGTCGTCATCGTTTGGACCGTGGTAAGGCCCCTCCTATTTGTCCTTGACTTCATCCAAATGATGTCGATTGTGAGGGGTCTGTCTTCTATTAGATGTAACCAGAAGTTTTTTTTTTTTTCGGTTTCCCGATGCCGGTCAGTCCTCCCGTGGCCTCCGACGCCTCACGGGAGTCGCGCCGGCGCATCAACTACAGCCACTCCCCACATCCCGCAGGGTTAGTGACTGTAGATACCAGAATCGTGTGCCCTAAGCAGACGGAGAGAACCCAGAATGACCGCCTTCTGCATTTGACCTGCCAGACACTCGGCTGGTTTTTGCCAGGCCGGTATGATCTTTAGTTCCGAGAGCAGCGTAGGCTTTATCCCTCCGAGTACACCGATAATAAGGACGACCATTTTGACCGAGTAGCCTGGGTACAGCACTTGGAGCTCGTACCGGAGATCGCGATATTTGGTCCGTTTCTCCTCCTCCTGCAAGGTGATGTTTTTCTCCGCAGGTGCCGAGAACTCGATGACATACATCACCTTGAGTTGATGGTCGAGGAGGACTATGTCAGGCTTGTTGGCTTGGATTAACCTGACAGTCGGGAACGAGTAGTTCCAGTAAATTCGGCATTTCTCGTTTTCGACAACGGACTCAATATCTCCGGGGACGTAAGGCAGCACTGGTGTCTGGTCTACCCCGTACGAGTGCCTTAGATGGTAGTATAGCACTCGTAACGCCGCATTATGCCGGTGGATGTAGGCCGAAATCGCATATATAGGGCATGCAGATAGTAAGTGCATGAGCGATTCCGGCGCCTGATGGCAGGTCCTGCAGTTGATATCAGGAACCTCTACACGCCACACGCGGCTACGATAGACCAAGGTGTTGATAACACCATCTTGACAGGCCATAATAAATCCCTCGGTCTCCGACTTAAGCCCTGCTGACCTTAGAAAGGCGAAGGTCAGCCTGATCGATAAATCCAGTGTTTCGATGTTCTTATAGAAGACACCATGCTGGGGTTTATCGACGTGCTGCCGAAACAGATTTTCCTGTTCGGCAGCTCTGATTCGGGCTTTCAGACGATTTGGCTGAAGTTCGGTGACTGACTCAACATCAGCACCTCGCCGGCCTCCTCGTCTGATGTCAAATGCGAGACCGAGTTCATCTGCGGCTCTTTTTGCTGCCTTGAACAATCCTGCTCCCACTCCTACTGTTTCGTGATGTTTTACGAACCGCAAGAGAGGATCTGAGCTCCTGAGTATGTTACATGCCATACTCAGAACTACTCTGCCATGCGTACACTCCAGGCTCAAGAGTCCTCGGCCCCCCCGATGACGTGGGAGGTACACACGAGGAACGGACGATCTAGGATGAATACTTCTGTGAATATTCATCATCTTGCAGGTATCCCTATCTAATTGGCGCAGCTCATCTACCCTCCACTTTACTACTCCGAAGGAGTAGAGCAGAACCGGAACGGCAAGCATATTAGTTGCAGACACCTTGTTCTTCCCCGAAAGATCGGAGGACCAAATCTTTCGGAGGCGGTGTCTGTACTTGCCGCGGAGAGAATCTTTTATTTGTGATACATCCTGGATGTGCCTTTGTTGCACACCCAGATATGTATAGGTCTCTCCGGCATCCAGATATCTTAGGATGCTTCCGTCTGCGAGCTGCGCATCTTCAGGGAATTCCCCGCATCGTCCTCTCTTGAGGTGGACGACTGCACATTTCTCCAACCCGAACTCCATACCAATAGCCCGCGTATATTCTTCGACCACCCTAAGAGCGTTTTGTAGTTCGCGCTCTCCGGAGGCATAGAGTTTAAGGTCATCCATATAAAATAGATGGGTGACCTTATGCCTCCGGTCGCTGGGTGGCCCACATTGATATCCGCGGGTTTGGCGGAGCCCAACAGACAACGGCAGCAGTGAGATGCAGAAGAGGAGAGGACTCAGGGAGTCACCCTGGAAAACTCCTCTCCTAAATGCCACCTGCTCTGTCGTGACCCGCTGTGCACCTGATGTTATGGTGAAGCGGGTCTTCCAGAGCGGCAGCAGCTGTTCTATGCATCTCACTAGTGGTGCTGGTACTGCAAGACATTTGAGCAAGTACAACAATAGCTCATGTGATGTTGTATCAAATGCCTTGCGGTAATCAATCCAGGCCATCGATAGATTCCGCTTGTATTGCACAGAATCCTGTGTAATACAGCGGTCTATCAGCAGGCTGTCCTTGCAACCTGCCATGCCCTTCTTGGCACCACGCTGTTCGTGTATCTACTGGAAGACCGGATCAACAGACCTCAGCGTCCTAGCATACAAGATACGTATAAATATCTTGTAGCAGGAGTTAAGGCAAGTGATCGGCCTATAATTCCTCGGGTCGGAAAGATCCCCCTTTTTGGGGATAAGCACAGTACGTCCCTCGACGAACCAGTCCGGAATCTGCTGCCCCTCGTTCAACCATGAGTTGAAAACTCGCGCCAGACGGCGGTGAGTGGAAGGAAATTTCTTCCACCACCAGTTGTTAATGCCGTCTGGGCCCGGGGCAGCGAAGTTCTTGGTACCAACAAGTGCTTGTTGGACTTCCTCCGTACTGATTGCCGGACACACTTCTTCTGGCTCTTCAAGATGTCTGTGGCACAGAGCCTCGCAGTGTGCAATTGATGGAGTGTCGCTATTGAATGGACGCGTCGTTTCGTAGATTCCCTTCCAGAGGGTTTCGACATCTTCTACAGTCGGCGGATTCTCGACAACACGCTGTGGCTCTTGAAAGAGGCGGGATGGATTCGTACGGAACAAATTGTTTTGTTCCAAACTCCTCACCCGCCTCTTCAATGTTTTCTTTATCGCCATGAGCGCTCGGATCCTATCTAGACAGTGCTGCTTGATGGTAAGCATCACTGTCAGATTTAGAGTATGGTGTTGACGTCTTAATCCGGCAGCTATGCGCCGGATCCTGGGAGTAAAAACTCTACCAGTCGTCTTATATTCCACCACACTCTGGATCCGAGAAGCGTGTTGTCTGGCCGACTGTATCTTGCCTTCGATTTTTTGTACACGCCGCTTGGCTTTCTCGACCTCATGATTGGTTGACCTCACACGGGGGACGAGTTGCTTCGCGGCGTTGTACACGGCACAGTTGATTTGCCAGATGTCTACATCTTCCGGAATTTCCTCATCGATGACCGCATCCATTCTAGCCAGGTCTTGTGGCTTTAGGTTAGCCCTGGTGTTAAGGATAACCCTCGTCCTTAAATCTACATCGGTGAACTCTAAAGGATGTTCCCCATCAGCTGGTAATTGCCGCGGTGGTACTGCGGCTGGCAGTTCTTCCAGCTGACGGGGTGCCCTTACGTAACATGTCCTGAGCAGAAGTTATTATTATTATTATTATTATTTATTTTTCTTCGGAATATCCGATGCCGGTTACTCCTCCCGTGGCCTCCGACGACTCACGGGAGTCGCGCCGGCGCATCAACTACAGCCAAACTACAGCCACTCCCCACATCTCGCAGGGTTAGTGACTGTAGATACCAGAATCATGTGCCCTAAGCAGACGGAGAGAACCCAGAATGACCGCCTTCTGCATTTGGCCTGCCAGCCACTCGGCTGATTTTTGGCAGGCAGGTATGATCTTCAGTTCCGAGAGCAGCGTAGGCCTTATCCCTCTGAGTACACCGATTATAAGGACGACCATTTTTACCGAGTAGCCTGGGTACAGCACTTGTAGCTCGTACCGGGGATCGCGATATTTGGTCCGTTACTTCTCCTCCTTCAAGGTGATGTTTTTCTCCGTTTTATTTTATTTTATTTTATTTTTTTTTCGGTTTCCCGATGCCGGTCAGTCCTCCCGTGGCCTCCGACGCCTCACGGGAGTCGCGCCGGCGCATCAACTACAGCCACTCCCCACATCCCGTAGGGTTAGTGACTGTAGATACCAGAATCGTGTGCCCTAAGCAGACGGAGAGAACCCAGAATGACCGCCTTCTGCATTTGACCTGCCAGCCACTCGGCTGGTTTTTGGCAGGCTGGTATGATCTTCAGTTCCGAGAGCAGCATAGGCTTTATCCCTCCGAGTACACCGATAATAAGGACGACCATTTTGACCGAGTAGCCTGGGTAAAGCACTTGGAGCTCGTAACGGAGATCGCGATATTTGGTCCGTTACTCCTCCTCCTTCAAGGTGATGTTTTTCTCCGCAGGTGCCGAGAACTCGATGACATACATCACCTTGAGTTGATGGTCGAGGAGGACTATGTCAGGCTTGTTGGCTTGGATTAGCCTGACAGTCGGGAACGAGTAGTTCCAATAAATCCGGCATTTCTCGTTCTCGACAACGGACTCAATATCTCCGGGGACGTAAGGCAGCACTGGTGTCTGGTCTACCCCGTACGAGTGCCTTAGATGGTAGTATAGCACTCGTAAGGCCGCGTTATGTCGGTGGATGTAGGCCGAAATCGCATATATGGGGCATGCAGAAAGTAAATGCATGAGCGATTCCGGCGCCTGATGGCAGTTGATATCAGGAACCTCTACACGCCACACGCGGCTACGGTAGACCAAGGTGTTGATAACACCATCTTGGCAGGCCATAATGAATCCCTCGGTCTCCGACTTAAGCCCTGCTGACCTTAGAAAGGCGAAGGTCAGCCTTGTCGATAAACCCAGTGTTTCGATGTTCTTATAGAAGACACCATGCTGGGGTTTATCGACGTGCTGCCGAAACAGATTTTCCTGTTCGGCAGCTCTGATTCGGGCTTTCAGACGATTTGGCTGAAGTTCGGTGACTGACTCAACATCAGCACCTCGCCGGCCTCCTCGTCTGATGTCAAATGCGAGACCGAGTTCATCTGCGGCTCTTTTTGCTGCCTTGAACAATCCTGCTCCCACTCCTACTGTTTCGTGATGTTTTACGAACCGCAAGAGAGGATCTGAGCTCCTGAGTATGTTACATGCCATACTCAGAACTACTCTGCCATGCGTACACTCCAGGCTCAAGAGTCCTCGGCCCCCCGATGACGTGGGAGGTACACACGAGGAACGGACGATCTAGGATGAATACTTCTGTGAATATTCATCATCTTGCGGGTATCTCTGTCTAATTGACGCAGCTCATCTACCCTCCACTTTACTACTCCGAAGGAGTAGCAGAACTGCAACGGCAAGCATATTAGTTGCAGACACCTTGTTCTTCCCCGAAAGTTCGGAAGACCAAATCTTTCGGAGTCGGTGTCTGTACTTGCCGCGGAGAGAATCTTTTATTTGTGATACATCCTGGATGTGCCTTTGTTGCACACCCAGATATGTATTGGTCTCTCCGGCATCCAGATGTCTTAGGATGCTTCCGTCTGCGAGCTGCGCATCTTCAGGAAATTCCCCACATTGATATCCGCGGGTTTGGCGGAGCCCAACAGACAACGGCAGCAGTGAGATGCAGAAGAGGAGAGGACTCAGGGAGTCACCCTGGAAAACTCCTCTCCTAAATGCCACCCGCTGCGCACCTGATGTTATGGTGAAGCGGGTCTTCCAGAGCGGCAGCAGCTGTTCTATGCATCTCACTAGTGGTGCTGGTACCGCAAGACATTCGAGCAAGTACAACAATAGCTCGTGCGATGTTGTATCAAATGCCTTGCGGTAATCAATCCAGGCAATTATTATTATTATTATTATTATATTTTTTTATATGATTCGACTGCGATTAACAATTGTTAGAAAGAAATAACTCATTTGTAATTTTCGGATTTTACTCATCATTTAGTAGAAAATAAATGTCAAGCAATGCTTTTACCCAAATGAATAATAATACCTCAAGTTCCTCATTAAGATAAGAATTGACAGGCAGATAAACGGCAGACATTATTAAGAAAATGTCAGTCCGATTACAATGTACTCTTGTCAAATAGGTACAATAAATTTACTTTGAGTATTTTCTATATAGAATGAAATTCTAAGGAATAACACTAACTAAAATTTGATTTTTTTTTTGTAGAAATTTTAACAAAATACACAAAATTACTATATAGATTTTAAGATTAGATTTTATTTAAAGATATTCCAAGTAACACAGTGGTATAATAATTATTAAAATATTAATATACGCTTAACCAGTCAGACCAATCAGTATCAATTCTATTTATCTCGTCTTTTTAAGTGAATTTTAGTTGAAATTTAGTCAATAAAATTTGTTTTAGTGCTTCTAGTCTTTTGAGCTTAAATGTGTAAGATCGGTTGTATCTAATGGCTGGTGAAATTTAGGTTACGTCATATATTCGTATTGAAGCATGGTACCCAAGCGATACTTTAAGGCATAATAATTATCAAAACTAAATGAAGAAGTTTTGCAGAAAAAAATAATGATTGAGGTTTGCGAAAAAAAGTTGCAAAAATTGTGTCTCATCAGGTTATTTTTTAGAGAATTTGTAAAATATTTGCAAAACTTTTTTTTCAGAATCACATGAAAAATATATCGACAGATTTCAAATATCATAACAAAATAGTGCTTTTTTATGATGTTTGTTATACCTTTTAAAATTTGCATGATGAGAAATCAATCTAAAATAAAATATCATATCAATGCAACCTTGACATGCAGGAACAACGGTTCAATAGATAAATAGGTATTGACAATTAATACAATTTATTATAAGTAAGACTAGATCTTTTCAAAAAAGTAAGGTAGTATGATATTTTTAGTCCCTCAGTTTTCTACTTTGTTCTCCGTTGACAATGAGAATGAGGAAGAGCATTATAAAAACTTTGTTTGGCATAATTGATGAACACGACATGACAAAGGACATCGCTTTGGGTGCTTAATAATTACACATTAAATTTCAGTTTGTCTCGTGCTATCTGAAGAAGTGATTATTCTATACAAATACACAGCGAGAAGAAAACACATCTTATTTCACCAGATAGTTCTTTAAATATAAAATAACCGCTCACATCTGGGGTGGGGTCTCGGTTCTTTAGGATATGGAAGTTTTACTTTACATCATAGCTCTCAGCATCATAGTCACCTGACTCACTCACTCGTAGTTAGCAGTGTTGGCTTGGAACCTCCCATAGTTGGAATATGTTTATTTTTGTATATGTTTTATAATAGACTAAATTTTCATTTTCTATAATATAGTCAAATAAATTTTAGTTTCTATTTTTCATTAACAAAATGCCTCCAGGAGCTAAAAAATCTATTATTTGAAACTATTTCAAGAAAACACAGGATAATCATAACATTCATAACATTCATAACATGTAAAAAAAGTGTTTAAGTATTTTGGAAATACAACCAATTTGATGCAACATTTATTAAGAATTCATCCCATTCAATTTCAACAAGATAAAAAACATCCACATGAATCTGAAGTCGAAAACGAAAACAATATCGCTGTTACTAACACTAAGAGGTCAAATGTTAGTTTAGGTGAAAAAAGAAAATTATCAGATTCAGAATCAGAAACTATAGGTAATTAGTCAAATATAAACAATAACAATGCCCGCTAGTAAATGAAAATCTAGGTCCGTCTGGCGTTTCGAAAGAACCACAATTTTCTCCACATCGTCCAAAACAAATGAAACTTTATGGCGCCAAGAACAAAAATTAACTTTCGGCATCTGAAATTGCAGGTGTTAACCAAAAATTATTAAAAATGATAGTTATTTATCTATAGCAAAAAATAAAGTTTTTAGAATATTCCCATCAATTAAACCCACTATATAAACCACCTAACAGAAAAAAAATGTATGAAATGAAATTCTACCTAAGCGGCTTTAAATTTTAGGGTAGTTTTAAGTGATGTAAGCAACATGGCAATAACAACCGATGATTGAAAATAATATAGGATATATCAAGGTTACCTGTCATTTTATTATAAGGACGACACATTAGTTTCACGTGTTTTAATTACCAAAGACATGTCGTCGCTTACGTCATCTGGGTCCCATACTGGAGAACAATTCTGAATGAGTGGGGTATTTTTAACAGCCAAGATTAAAAACGCTGTAAATGAACATTTAATAATGCACCATCATCCTTGTGTGGTGCATACATTAAATCTTAGTGTAACTGATGCTCTGAAGGAAAATATACACTTAAGTGATATTCTAAAAAAGTGCAAGCCTCGGTAGGCCATTTTAAACACTGCGTTCTCGCCATAGAAGAACTAAAATTAACACAACAGCAAATGAATTTGACAATTTTCAAGGTGATGCAAGATGTTCCCACAAGATGGAATTCTTGCCTTATCATGCTGGAAAGACTTTTGAAAATCACGGGTGCTCTTTGTGTTGTAGTGTCAGAACTTCCAAAGGTACCAGATTTCTTAAACGCAAGTGAATGGATCATATTGCATGATTGCGCAAAAATTTTAAAACCAGCCGAAGACATGACCACAATTTCATCCGTAGAAAAATATCTCACTATATCAATCCATTATATCGAAAAATTCAGGCCGCCTTAAGAAATGGTAGAGCTGAAACTGAAGTTGGTGAAATACTAAATAAAAATTAAACTGTTGGAGATCATAACGCGTAGGCTTGGCAGGCACGAAATTAATAAATTGTCGCCGAAGCCACATTTCGTGATCCCATATTCAAGAAATTTGCTTTTGGTCTAGAAGACAATGCTGCTAACGCTCAGAAATGGATCACAGAGAGACTAGGACATTCTGATTCTAACAAGATTTCCACAGCAGTGAGTACAGAAGAATATGCTTCTGAAACTAACTCAACCGAATCGAATACAATAGATATTTGGGCATATTTTGAAAAGTAGCGAGTATAAAAAACACTTCTACGACTACGACTATGGTGATTATAATGGTACGGTATTTGGAAATGTCTCTTCTTGAAAGAACAAAAACTCCACTTGAGTTTTGGTCCAAACACAAAAATATATTACCAGAAATGTATGAAATGGCAAAGAAATATCTGTGCATTCTTGCCCCCTCTGTATCATCAGAGAGTGTATTTTCGAAATCTGGTAAACTAACAGGAGAAACAGACTCTTGCCTAAAAATATGGACAGTATGATATTTATGAATTCTCAAATGTAACATGATATGTTTCAATCGCTGCAAAATAATTTTCAGTTTTTTCTTTTTTACTGTTTACCAATGAATTATTGTGATATTAAGTTCTTTTAGTGTTATATTTTATTTTTGTGATGTGAAAAAGAAATAATTTTGCAACCAATGCATGCATAAACCTTTTCATTTGTTGCTAATAATTTATTTTATTATTACTAAAAGTTGTTTTTTAGAATTCTCCTTTATTTTTATATTTTTATTTGTATATTCATAATATAGTCTATTTTGCGAGTCTTAGTTATGTTTTGCCCTCCTGAATCCTGACCTGTTCCTATCCTAATTCTATGAAATAAATCGTCGCTGTCTCTGAGCGTGCGCTGTGCTACAAGCACACTCAACGGCGCAACAGGTAACCAACGATAATTTATTATGTTAAAATTTAGGACATGGCTGTAAGCGTGAAAATAATTCATTCGAGTATTCGAGTAACGCATTTCGATTGCATTGTATTTATTACCTGCTGCGCCAGCTGAACTCGAAAATCGAGGTTGTGTTGTGCGTGATTCGAATGGTGAATATCATTCGAATTCTTTCTCAGTAATCGAAATATTCCGAATAATTCAATAATCGAATGATCGATTATTTTTCATTCGAATGATCCCATCACTATTAAAAATAGTTCAGTCCGTATAGTGAAGATGCTGTTCTAGAGGTAATTGTATCCTACAATTAGGGAACATAAATTTTAATTTAATTTACAGATTTGTAATAAACAGTATGTTTTACGGTAAAACAGTTTATCAGCAAAGGCCGGCGTTACAATTATTAAATTGATAATTAGGTACTCTAGTAAATCTCGATCAAAATATTGTCAACCAAATATCAGAATTAATTGCGAGAAATTCACAATGATTGATTTCACCAATGCATTTATTAGTGAATCAGTTTAATAAATATTTACGAGTAATTTATTATGTATTAACATGGCAGTAAATTTGCAAGCTCCCAACATAAATACAGAAACTAATAGTAGTTTCGTCAAAATGCAATCTGGCTTGCACAAAAGTAGTGCAAAAGATATTTTTAGGATATAATATCTATGACCTTATCTACAGCATATTAAATTCTAGTATTCCCCAAGGGGTGCTTCACCTCATTAAATTACCCTTAAAAATATGCAATTCACAAAAAAAAATATTATGTGGAATATATCTTCTATAATTATAATGAAATATCTGATCTTATTCGTGAAAGATGAAATGCTGCGTAATAGGAACTTCAAGGAAAAGTTGCCACCTTCAAGTGCCTTGCTAAACCAGATTGATTGACCACTGATTCCTCCTTGAGGTACCATATATTTCATTGTTATTACCAAACACACCAGTGGCAAGGTAATCATGAAACAGAATATGCTTGCTCTTGGGGATGGTTTTCAGAGGAATAATGAGTATTTTTCCAAATTGAGTGATTTAACTTCAGTTCCAACATCTCTACTAATGCTTATCCTCGAGATGTGATAATATGAGCTGTAGCGGTAGACTGATTAGTTTCCCATGTGGACAGTGCCAAGAATTTAGTTGTGAAAATATTTTGGAAACTGAATGCAGCAGTAAATTGCAGACTGAATAAAAATTATTGTTTCTGTTTTTCACTACTTTTTTTTAATTTCAGTTGACAGTTCATTTATGTTTATTCCTCTGTTACTTTTTAATCAATAAAATCAACAAATACTTCATTCTTCTACTTGTTTTTGTACTCGTCAATTGAACTATTGAATATTTTTAAAAACTGAAAAGACAAATCAGATATGACAACAAAATTATCAGCAACGAAAAAATTAACCTGCAAGCATGTGCCATATTCACATACAATGAAATAAATTGGTCTTAGTGATATATAGAAAACTAATATAAAAACTGGAATGCCCAACAATGATTGTCAATGTTACATTTTGAAATAAAAATGATTAAAACAATAGACATCTAATTAATAAATTGGGTTTAAATCGAACTAATAAACAAATTAATTAATTTGTAACCATATTGTACTAAAACGTTCTATGTATGGGTCTCAAATGTAATAATTAGTAAATTGAATGTTCAGTCTGTAGTCTGTATAGTAACTGATTATTATTGAGAATCATTCAATAGTGTAGAAGCGTTCCAGACTGAAAACTGCAAATTAGTTTCTCTTCTCTATAGACTAGCAGCTTTGGTCCTGTATAATATGAATTAGAATACTGATCCAATTATCAAAGACGACATATATTCTATTCGTACTAGAGATTGTATCTTTGAGTGCATTTGGCACAACATATAATTATAAGTAGTTTAAATGGTGGAATACAAAAAGTGTAGAAGGAAAATAATTCTCTCCGGTCCCTTGTAACTCTTCAATGGCTAAACATAGAAAAAATGTGACGAGCTGTTTTGATTTAATTCAAAAACACAAAAGATTGCATAAGACCGTCTTGCTTAAGTATTTCGTACAAAATAATACAAATGCTACAAAGCAGCGAGTTACATTTATTTTTTCTAGTGGGTTAAACAATTTTTTTGTTATTTTTATATCCGATTATTTACACACACCAGCTTCTTATATGTTAGAATTTGTAAAAAAATTACAATTTATATAATACCCACCTTATGTGAAAGGCTGAAAAGAAATAATAATAATTTTTTTGTCGCTTGTAAATTTTAACATTTGCCACGCGTTCCGCTTTGAACACGTCGAAATGCAATAAACGACTAGACTAAATAAAACCTACCTTGGAACCATAATATATATGTATTTATAAAAAGAAATACACCAATGAAAAAAAATTTCAGCTTTTTGCCGTTAGCTATCTCTGTATGTATAACAAGAAAGTTCAAATTGATTGAGCTGAATATATTTGTAAATACAGACCATATTTTCAACTCGAAAAATAATGAAATTTATCCAAGTCCTTAAGAAATAAAATTTTTGTACGGAGTTCATATATGTATTATTATTAACAGTGAACCGAATTGATTCCAAAGAATGTTAGACAGTATTGTTGAATGACAAAAAAATTAATGAAAAACTTAATCCGATGGAAACGAAGGTAATTGTGTTCAACAGAAAAACTGAGGATAGTGACTACAATAGTAGCACATGGTGAAAATTTGTTTGGTGTATACAAAAGATGTTAGAATATACAATGTTTAACATAAAGGATGAAAGGATGACCAAATTACATTTATGTGTATGGTTTTTCCGAATACGTTACAAATGAGAAAAAAAGTTAAGTACCCTCTTCAAATTTTCCTGTTTATTTATTTATACTTATCGCTTAATAAGAATATATACGTATTTTTTTCTAATACGTACTATTTTTTAGATACGATTACTAATAATGAAAAACAAAAAATTAAACACCCAGTATGTATATATTGTAATTTTATTAAAAATTATTCAAGAAAAAACCGACGACAAAAATTCTTATTAATATATTTGCACACATTAAAATACAATATATAACGTTGAAAACAAATGTACTTAAAATATGTAAAATTTTTAACTTTTCCTTACGTTGGGAAGTACCTTCTCTCTTCAAACGCCAGCAGTAATCGTCTAACATAGCTGCGTTCCAACGATCTTGATACCATTCCTCAAGCCTTTTCACATCTTGGTGAAACTTCTCTCCCTGTTCATCACTCATGGCTCCAAGATTTGAAGGGAAAAATGAGAGAGAAATGGGAATGGAGAAAATGAATTTTTAACGACTTCCTGCATCCCATCTTTTTATATGCATATAATAAATTGTTCACTAAGAGATCCACATTTTCGGCTTTGTCATTACCTAAAAAACCTTTTATAACAGCTTTCAGCGATGTCCATGCATCTAGTTCTTTGTCATTTAGCTTTTGATCGAAATTTTAGTCTTTCATTGACCGACATATTTGTGGTCCAATAAATATCCCTTCTTTTAACTTTGCGTCACTTAATTTTGTAAAAATGCACTTCAAATATAAAAATCCTTCACCATTTTTATTCATTGCCTTCACAAAATTCTTCATTAAATGCAGCTTTATATGTAGGGGCTATAAACTAATGTCTTTGGGATCAATTAAAGGCAAGTATATCACATTTAATTTACCACAAAAAATTCCGTTCGTTGTGGCCAATCTTTTATGAAATAGTGCTTGTCAGTAGCTCTGCTGTCCCACATACAAAGAAAACAACAGTACTTAGTGATTCCACCCTGCAAACTAAGTAACATAGCTATTACTTTCAGGTCAGCACACACTTTCCACTTAAAATCCTTGTATTTTATTAAATCCAGTAATGATTTCATATTTTCATATATTTCTTTTAAAACAGTGATTAAGCGATTGGTATTGACGGATACTGATTACCGTTATGAAGCAAAACTGCCTTCAGACTTGTTTTCGTACCATCAATAAACAAACGCCAGTCTTTTGTTTCGTAGGGAATTGTCAACTCGCCCATCAAAGATACGATGTTGTTACAGAAACATATGTTTTCCAAATTGGAGTAAATGAAGCCATTTCTCTATTTCGTTTTCGCCGTCAGATATTTTTGTACCCGGTGTACTAAGTCAATTCTTTTAATTCAGCTTGTCTCACAGACAAATTCAGTCTCGTATCAAATCATTTAATTCCTGTTGTTCACATATCTATCTAACTCTACAGTTTGACTTTTATTAGGAGGCAAAGGAGGAGGCATGTCTTCACTATGGTTTCGATACAGAATTTACAGTAGGGTATTCTATATTATGCTTGATTTTCTTCGAAAATCCTAGTATATCGGCCATACAAAAGTAGCAATCATTGTAGTGATTCTGGGTTCGCGCCACAGTGTCGGTATTGCAATTGGCATAGATGTTTCCATTCAGACAAGACAGGAGAGTAGCAAAGCATGATATGAAAAACAGTTGCGCAATCCAAGACTTATCTTGATACACAATACGTCCAAAATATAGGAAATACTCATTACGTACTTTTTCAGATACTTTCTTTCCTTGTGACTTAAGAATGTACTGTCCACACACGTAGCAAAACTTGTTTGGTGAATTTTTTCACTGGCGATGGCCACTTTTTTCGGTATTCATCTTAAAAAACTATACAATTACCCTCACAAATAGTTAATCATAAAAATATTAACATGAAATAAACATACTTCATTAATAACGATAACTTTTACCAATATGCCTAAAATGAGGGTCGTTAAAAAAGTTATCGGCGGGTACCTCAAAAACATGACGTGATACTATCAGAAACATAAGATATCCACTGCCTACATACTGTAACTAATAGCAATCTATTATAGCTATCTGTTTTATAGGTACCGATATCGTGTTACATAATTAGTCAGCTAAACAAAGTTTGTGTGTGTTCCAAGGTACAGCAAAACAATTAGTTACATTTTAATATTTTTAAAGACACTTTCAGTTTATGTTTTTTCACACGTGAATGTTATTTATACTTACCTAGTCCCCAAAGAGTCCCTAAAGTTAATACAAACATCCAAAGATGATACTACACATTTATCTCCTTTTATTAAAACTGTTTTAATTTTTCAGTATTATTTATCTCTTTCGGTATAATGTTGAGATAGTTGTATTCTTATTTAGCTAATAATTGCCAGACGTTTAATATTATTATTATTTCGATAGTTCTCCCATGGCTCAGACTCACATGGGAATCGCGCAAGCAAATTACCCTGAATCACTCCCCACATCCCGCAAGGGTCGTGGCTGTAGATTCCAGAGTCATGTACCCTAAGCAGACGGAGAGATCCTTGAACCAGCGCCTTCTGCATTTGGTCTGCCTGCCGCCAGGTTCAGTTTTGGCAGGCCCAGTATGGTCTTTAATTCCAAAAGAAACTTAATCTTTATCCCAAGTACACTGATTTAGGACGACCATCTTGACCGAGTAGCCTCGGTATAGCACTCAGTACTTATACCAGAGATCGCGATATTTGGCCCGCTTTTCCAGCTCCTTCAAGGTGATGTTTTTCTCGGCAAGGGACGAAAAATCGATGACTTACATCGCCTTGGTTTGATGATCGAGTATCGAGATATCAGGCTTATTGGCAGAGATTTGCCTGACAGTCTAAAACGAGTAGTTCCAATAAATACAAATAATAATCTAAATAATTCACTCATAATAATAAATAGACAAATCTTATGTTGATTATATCACTGGTTGCATAAGCAACGAATCTTTTAACTTGTATTACTGGTTGTATATATGTAGTAAAAGAATATTTGCAATGAAAAAGAAATATTTTTATTTTTATTCAATACATCAATATTCATGGAGAAGAAACATCAACAAATTCTCAGAACTCATTCCTAAATCTCCTTCTAGCTAAATTAATAGAAAATACAAAACTTACATCTAGTGACAATTAATTCTGCTTAAATGAGGGCTAACGTTTTCAGGCTCACCACTGGTCGAGTAAGGTCGTATCAAAAGTTATTGTTAGGCGCGGGAAAAGTTTATAGTGTTTTATTATAAGTATTTCAGCAAATAAAAAACCTTGTTAATTGTGTCTGTGTTGTGCAGTTCCATTTTGTTCGGAAACAAAAGGCGGACATATGCTTCCGAAAGACAAAACTCGCCTAAAACAGTGATTGATAGAGATATCTTTAATCCTTCGAAACATTCGTGTGTTTGTAAGAAACATTTTAATCCTGACGTTTGTGCGTTACCAAAGAAGTCTACTACAGAAAATCGTGAGTAATAATCATGTACATTTCGTTGTTTTCATGATACTCATTCTTGATATAACCTAACTTTAATGACATAAGACACTTCTGATAAGTACAATAATTTCCCTGCTGAGCAAGTAAATTACTACTTTCCCCTTCAGCCATCATTGTGTTAAATGTTTTTTAGCTAATTTTTATAAAAATTACTCACAACTCGCGTTAAAAAGCCATAGTAAACATTAACGTTCAGTGACATTGACCTTTCCGTACACTAGCAGCTCTTGCGGTGAATTCAAGCGCGTTAACCCTCATTGCAATTGATACTATTGAATTGAAAGTTAAAACAAGGTTAAACATTTTTAGTTTTCTTTTTATTAAATAAATTGTGAATGTTTATCTACACATTATTTCGAAGAAAATGAAATATGTTTACCACTCTAACGGTAGGTAAGTGATATTAATCATCAGTGCACTATACTTTAATTGTTCTTCTTTTAGTTTTAGATATCTGATACATCACTGTCGTAACTCTCCTGTGATTGCAATGTTTTTGAATTATGATTTGTTTTAGGTAAATACCTGCATGTAGTCTCCACTGTCTTTTGCTAGCATGAAATTTATAATTTATTTATTTTCTTCACTCTGCTTTCTCCTCGTCTCTAATTATTTATTTGTGAAATGCTTCTCCTTTGAAAGTCGATAATTAATAATTAATTTATGAAAATTTCTTGATCCGCTATTTTCCTAGACTTTTTTTTCTTGTATTCTTGCTGACTTTCTCCTGAACATTTTCCTGTAACTGTCTTTTAATTCCGTGCAGTATTAAGCTTGATAGGATTCATCACCTCCGATCCTTATTTTCAATCACATTGTTTAAAATCACTTATCATCTCTTAATTTTACCACTGCCAGTTATTGCTTAAGTCTATTCTCTATTCTAAATACACGTTTTTATATTAGTTTCACATAATTTAATTAGTTTTAACCTATTGAATTTTTCAATTCTTTTTTCATGTTTTTATTATTATTTCAGTCTTGGACTCATGCTGTTTTTATATTTTACTATTCCTCAAACTAGTTCATCTCTATTACACTGACATTGATCTGAATATTTAACTTTACAGTACGAAATCTGTGAACTCGATGTTTGACCCGCCGGTTCTCACGCATTCTCCTGAAGATTTAATATCCTTTTTTTGTAATTTATATTAATGGTAAAGTATTCCTCCTCTTTTATTCTACTACATATTCTAGCTTTTTAAGCTCTGTGTACAAAGACAGTAAAAAAAAATTAACATATTTTTTTAATTTTTTAATTAATGCTAACTTTAACAAATGTACATTTTTTTTCTGTTTATTTCTTCATACATTTATGTCTGGGTATAAAAATACGTATATGATATATATATATATATATATATATATATATATATATATATATATATATATATATATATATATATATATATATATATATATATATATATATATATATATATATATATATATATATATATATGTCATGTATTTTTATCCCCAGACATAAATGTATGAAGAAATAAACAGAAAAAAAATGTACATTTGTTAAAGTTAGCATTAATTAAAAAATTAAAAAAAATATATTAATTTTTTTTTACTATGTTTGTACGCAGAGCTTAAAAAGCTAGAATATGTAGTAGAATAAAAGAGGAGGAATACTTTACCATTAATATAAATTACAGGGTATTTCGTTTGAAGAAATTGAGAAAATTCAGTTCAAAAACATGTAAATTTAAAAATGGCCACCCTGTATACTTTTAGGAAGTAAAAATGGCTAAGTATCATCACACAGATGTCTCATAACTGGTACTAACATATTATTCATAAAATCGGTAGTTGTGATTGTAGTGATATTTTTAATATACATGTGTAAATGGTATAATTTCAACAAAAAAAATCATTATATCCAAGTGATTGGGAGAAAGTCAATAATAATACAGGAGTGAAAGGAGGCCACAAAGAGGTTTCAAAAAAATTTTCTGTTTGCATTTCATTTAAAAAAATGTTACTTGACCCTGTCGAATCATCTTGGCTCACCCTGTATTAGGGTGTCAGTCAAATGCACTTGCTAAAAAAAATTGTTTCAAATTGTTGCAGTTATACCCCAAGAACACGTTCCTTTAAATGTTATGAGTAGTCTCCCAAAAGAGGATCAATATATTTTGGGATTTAAAGGTCGCTCAATGGCCTTAAATATTGATTTTTTCTTACTATTTTTTGTTTTGTTTGAGATGTAATAGGTACCTCATTTCTTACTAGGTAAGTACTGTAATGGAATTTATGAATTATAGATGATCAATCATGGTTAATACAAGTCAAAAAAACGGCGCTTGTACTAAGTTAGTTCAACTGTAGACAAATTGACTTGGTCAAAAATTCTGTGAAATCGACTAATTCTAGCATGATTTCTCTAGATTCATCTGGAAGAAAGAAAATCAATTCAAGATTGCTTTAAACAAATAGGGGCAGAAATATAAAATTTCTGGCAGAGCCCGAATCAAAGAACAAAACTTTGTGAACACATTTGAAGACCTCCTTGATGTGACACATGCAGTGCGTTTTCTCTAATAACACTTGATTAAAATAAGGAGTTTTTAAAAGATCAGAGAGAGAAAGGAAGGAGGAAGAGATTTAAATTTAACAAAATAAGATACATGATCAGAAATGGTTAAACAAAGAGATAATTAAAGAAGAAAAAGGAATTCAGCGGCACAACGCAGAGACGGTGATAAAAGAAGAGCTTAATGCAAGAGTAGATACTCAAAATGAGAGTAACAGCACAAACTCCATAAATCAGTACACTGATCACCTTCCTGATCCTAATCATGCAGCTGACCGTGACTACCCTACTTGAGGACAAACTGGGTAAAACTCTTATGTTTGGCGTGTCTCCACCATATAATGGAGTTAGTCGTCGACATCGTATCTACATTTTAAAGCATCTAGTGGGCCTGAAGGCATAAAATAAAGCAATTTAAAAGATTTAGAGAATCTTGGAATACCTTAAACCAGATCAACTCTTAGTTCACCAACCACAAGACGATTATAAAGAACTGTTTCAATGTGTCCTGTTATGTTTAGGCGAGAGTCAAAATATTGATTGAAATTCTTACTCTTGGAGCATTTTACATAAGCTTCGTGACACATTTAAACTAACCCCAAGAGATATCCATGCTCAATATTCTTATTGTTCGAGAGAATTTAAAGAACTGGTACACAGCCACAGTTGCTGCATTGACACCTAGTAACGATCCAGATTTCTTGAAACAGCTGTCGTCTTATAGAAAAGCTAATGAAAACATCGCAGAGGCAGCCATTATCTCTTTTTCTAGATATCTGTGGTACCAGAGTAAAACATTACTTGGAATGTTATTTTTCGATACAAGACTAAGAGTACTGACGAATATAAAGACAAATATAGCGTCCGCCCGGAAAAATCGATGTAATGAAGATCCCTCGTGAAGAATTTCTATTACGGATATCGAGGGAAAAGAACTTTCAGATTTTCTTACTTGTAACATAAAAAGAGTTTTTTAAAACTCTGAATCTACCGCGGAAAACTACGGATGAATTTTAGTACATGGAAAATGATTATAATATAGCCAAACTAATAGTTGACGACCTTAAGGTAGCAAATGATGCCGCGGAACAAGTCATTGCCTTAATAACATCATACAATGAAATATGTCGTTTACCAACCAGAAGACCAAAAACAGTTTTTATTACAAATTGTAAAGAAACACCGCACCGTCAAGAATTTCCTATTTCAAATAAAGCTACTCTTGTCAAGGTACTTAATAATTAGCATAAACTGTATTATAACACTACAATACTCAAATTATTATTAATTTGTAATAAATTTCTGTGCAATAAAAGTGTTTTAAATTTATATATTTATTTTTTATTTTGTTGTTTCTTTACCAACGTTGAGCAACCTCTAAATAACGTCTAATATTACAACGTTTTATACTGAGGATTATTTGACTTAATAAATATAGTTTAAAAAAACTAAAAAACATGCTTTTAAAGCACTTCAAACTAAAAAAGTGAAAAATAATTATTAATATAAACTGAAAACAATAATGAACGAAAAATACTAGTATTATTGTGAAAAAAAGCGTGGGTTGCTCGATATACGAAAAATATGGCACAAAGCGACCCACGCTTTTTTTCACAATAATACTAGTATTTTTCGTTCATTATTGTTTTCAGTTTATATTAATAATTATTTTTCACTTTTTAGTTTGATGTGCTTTAAAAGCGTGTTTTTTAATTTTTTTTAAACTATATTTATTTTTCACTTTTTAGTTTAATGTGCTATGAAAGCGTGTTTTTTTAGTTTTTTTAAACTATATTTATATTGCTTATTGATGCTGATATTATAACATATTACGATCCAACAGATACTTAACTGAAAAAAAATATATATATTTTTTTCAGCTATAGACGGGATTTGAACTCACGCCCGAGGAGTCCGTCGTTTCGCGTCGACTAAGACTTGCGGCTTAGCCCGCTCGGCCACGAACGAACTGAGAATCACGGAATGTACTAACAGTAATAAGCCACTTGCTCTCACGCAGAGAATACGTGAGGAAATTATTTAATTCTGGCGATCCTGATCAGGATAATGACATAAACTTATCAAATTATTGTATTGTTACCGGTTCTTCGTAAGTGTACAAAGTTTCAATTAAATCTGTCCGTTTAAAGTGGGTCAAAATAGAGTCCAAAGAGTCGGTTACAAACAAACAAACTCACAAACATACAGGTGAAGCTAATAAAAGCGTGTTATAAATATAGTTTAAAAAAAACTAAAAAACACGCTTTTTAAAGCACATCAAACTAAAAAGTGAAAAATAATTATTAATATAAACTGAAAACAATAATGAACGAAAAATACTAGTATTATTGTGAAAAAAGCGTGGGGTGCTCGATATACGAAAAATATTGCACAAAGCACCCCACGCTTTTTTCACAATAATACTAGTATTTTTCGTTCATTATTGTTTTCAGTTTATATTAATAATTATTTTTCACTTTTTTAGTTTGATGTGCTTTAAAAGCGTGTTTTTTAGTTTTTTTAAACTATATTTATTTTTAACTTTTTAGTTTGATGTGCTATGAAAGCGTGTTTTTTAGTTGTTTTAAACTATATTTATATTGCTTATTGATGCTGATATTATAACATATTACGATCCAACAGATATTTCTGAAAAAAAAATATTTTTTTATTTCAGCCGTGAGGTTCGAACTCACGCCGGAGGAGTCAGTCGTTTCGCGTCGACTGCCTTAACCCACTCGACCACCGAGCTAATTAACAATTACTGAATCTACTCACATATTAAGCCTTTGCTTTCACGCAGGGATACGTGAGGAAAGGATTGGCGATCCTGATCAGGATAATGATATAAACTTATCAAATTATTGTATTGTTACCGGTTCTTTTTAAGTGTACAAAGTTTCAATTAAATCTGTCCGTTTAAAGTGGGTCAAAATCGAGTCCAAAGAGTCGGTTACAAACAAACAAGCAAACAAACAAACAAACAAGCAAACATACAGGTGAAGCTAATAAAAGCGTGTTAAAAAATGAACGTTTTTGACGGGTGAGCCTTAACCATTTCGAAACTTGGTTTTTGGCTGGCACCCTACCCTACATAATCGAAAACAATTTCTGGTTATAGGCTTTTTTTGTCTAGTTTACTTATGTCTTAAATCAAGTTTCTAGCTATCATAAAACTCGTGATAGAGAAGTCGGACGCACTATTGCCCCACCCTGTATATACGTATGTATGTTTTTAACAATTTATTTATATTAACATCATGGTGGAGTTTAGTACATTGCTATTTCACCACTCAACCAGGACATATGTACATACACAACAACAATCATTCTCTACGATATTTACCAGATGCTGAAGCTCAGACTCGAACTCAGGAGAGATAGACAATGGCTAAGCGTGTTCTGTCACACAACAACGCTCTAACCAACTGTCTCGATATTTTAAAAACGCCACTATAACATCGATGCCCTAGCCTTTGGTCTCAAGCCTAACTTATAAGCATTGTGACACTGAGCCTACACATATTTAAGGAAAAAAAAATCAAATCAATTTACAAGCAAATAGTTTTTTGGATGTGCATCAAAAGTGAGACACTCGGTTGATTAGTTGATTTGAATAGCTACTTAAAAATCATAACTTTATTATGTTTTTAATGTTAAACCTCTATAATTTAACAACCTGCCCCAAACTGGAAACAACAATAATTTGCACTGATAATTGACACAAAGTAATTTTCGCTGGTGGCATGTCAACAATGGTTTTTAAAAATAGAAGCCAAAATGACAATTTTTTAAAATCATTTTTAAGTTATCTGCCATATTTAAAAATTAATATCCTGAGATAAGTTCGTCCGTCAGGACGATACAAACTACTTTCAACGGTACTATTTTTAGTTAGCCTCAATATCAATTAAATAGGTTTAATAATTTGTGAGCTACATTTCTTGAATTATTAATCACAAAAGACCATTATTTATAGATAAATGACATAATATTGTATCTTGTTGTTAAGTAGATAATACTGTACTATATTAAATGAATAATTAGGAACTCTAATGACTGAAAATATTATTATCCTTATGAATTATTTCAAGGACGAATATAGTGGCAGAATAGGAAAGTCATGAAAATAATTTGGTAGATTAATATATTTATGAGTAGAACGTGGAATGAGATATTTCTTTAAATAAAAGGCTATCTTTTTTAATATTTAAATTTTTCGCTTGCTTAAACACTGGCTGAAAATACTTACATGAAGCTTTAGAAAAAATAATGAGAAGGCGTGATCATCATTTGATGAGAAAAATAATGATCAATATTCTAAAAAAACTCATCAACAAGATCGACCTAGAAAATTTCTACAAGTATTCTCCCTAAACTTACCAATTAATCTGCGAAATGTATTGGTAAGGGTTTGCAGACGATCAAATTATGATCATTGAAATAAAACATTCAATAATACTTTATACTACCTTTATAAACTGAGATATTAATTATTAAATTAACAATTAGGTATTTAACTTAATAATAAATAATACCAGACATTATAGCAAACATTCTTCTTATTGAAAAAGAGTAATACTAATAAGTCATTATATGACACCAATTCCATCAGCGTACCTAATAATGTCCAAAAAATATATGAAAAATTTTAAAAATAAAATTTTGTTTATTACAAATTATCATGGCATGAATCACTGTTAACTTCAAAACTATTACCTGCGTTAAAAACTCTATTTAGGTATTGTGTTATAATCTTATTGATTATTCTTATGTTTTATTAGGATTTGTAATGTCTATAAATAAACCGGCTCGGTGGAGTAGTTAGCTAGGTCGCGCGATAGCAAATATGACGAGATAGTCCCTCTATCGTAGGTGCGGGTTCGAATCCCGCCTACGGCACTAGCAATGTTGGTGAGAATAGTTGTGTCCGCATTTTTTTCATCAATGTAGGTAACCCTAATTTATGTAGTGTGTAACGAAATTGCAAGTCATTTCATTCTAGTTTGTTGTTTTCTGTGAAGAATTGTTTCTGCCAGTCTAGTCCAGATGGCGCCACTGATTTCTACTGAAACAGTTGGTTTTGTAGATTTTTGCACTTATAAAAAATGCCTAAATATCTATTTGTCTTTATTGCTCATACTGTACTCTCAAATGTTTGTCTCATTCCAAACTATAATCGAGACTAGGTAGCAGAACACTACGGTACTACTTCCTTCTTACTAGTGTACCGTTCTGAAGACAACACTTGTAGTTCAGCGGTCTGGTAAAATTTATGTTTTCTGGTATTATCGTGTAATTTTATAATCATCATTATTTAAAAAGTTGCTATATTGATTTAACGTAGTTTTGACGTAATTTTCATAATATTGTACCGTATTTATCTTAATTTACGCTTTGGGCGAATTTGCTTTTCAGTGACCAGTCATTAATATCGATTATTATCGATTTATCGTGCCTTGTTGGCGATTTATCTAATATCCCTCTGATATTGTAATAATTTCGTGTGCTAATTTAAACTAACTTTCGGTTATTATAAATTTTAGACTTACCCGGCAACGGATGTCGCCATTTTGTATCGTAGTTAGTTTTATATCTGTGTCTGTTGATGTTTTAGGTCAGTTGGTTACGTTGGTGGCCATGTGAAGAGTGGTGACTGGTGACATTTGGAGTTCGGTACCCCTTTTGAGGTAACCTGTTTGTATATAACCTTTGTGTGAATTACCTAACATTGTGCATTTGTTTTGTGGTGGATCATTTTATATTAGAGCATATATGACCTCTGTAACGTAAGGTTTTTCTAAATTTAAAATATCGAGTGCTCACTTGACCGTTTACTTAGTATTTAGTTTGAAACGTTGCTCTCGTGGAGCCTTGCCTAGTCTCTGGCAAAGATACCTGCCTAGTTATCTGGCAATTGATTAACTTTTAATTATCTGCAGTAAACATAGTCAAGCTATATATCTTTATTTAACTTTATTTGGAATTCGTTATTACCGTTCTATGAGGAACTAATAAATAATTTAACTTAACGTTACCTTTAATTTAACAATTATCGTATTGTTTTATATTTAGCAAATATTTATTTACGTTATCTTTCTATTTGTCTGTCTGTATACGGACATTTTAAATTCTATTTTCTTGAAAATTACCTTCTTTTAGTAAAAAATATCTTAAAATATAGTGAATACCTATTTCACTTTGTTTATTATCATAGCCTATACCTAATTTTTTTGTTAGACTAGTATTTCCTCTATTTAACGTAACTTTTATTGATACTTAAATTAGTTGAGGTCTTCAACTTCCTAAAATATTGTGGTTTGTTTGGTTTGCAATTTATTATGTAAATTTGTGTTAACTCTTATATTTTGTACACGCAGCTGGACAATTTAAATGTCACAGCTTTTTACCTTGTTTGGCCTATAATACTGATCTCATAAAACTCTCCCCTTTTTATGTGAATACCTGGACCAAGAGAATAGGATAACTGGTGGATCGAACTTATCATTATATACTGAGTGAAGCAGGAAAACGATATTTAAAGTTACACAAGATCTTCGTCCCCAGTGAAGGTTGATATTTGGTCAGAAGAATTTTTGTACGAGATCATTACCTTTTTTTTATTTCTTATAGCGTCATACAATTTTTTTTTTGATTATTTTGTTGGTCTTCAACCAAAACTAGGCTTTTTAACTAAAAGAGGCCATCTGAGCCCATGTAAATTTTGTACATATATTCATACCAGTCTATTATACTTTTTATCTAGTAATATCTGTTTATTCGACTTCCTTCCCAAACTGAATTCAAGGATTAACGTTATCTTTACCTTTTAAAGTAAACTTTATTTGGTACTTGCAAAAGTCCTGGCGCACAGCGTAGATTTTGGTGGGAACTCAAATCAATCTAAGCCCTTATTCACGACCTGCTAACTGAGCTACCGGTCAATAAGTACAATCCCCAGCTAATTATGTTATGCCAGCAATCGGACGAGGGGTGTTGCAAGTGTTAAAAAAGATACGAAACCTGCTTGAACTGAAGAAATCTTAATAGTTTATACTTATTCTCAAATTATCTGAAGTCGCATGAAATTTTGTGACTGGTTTTCAGTTATCTAGTATTGTTATAATATTTTGATTTCGAAAACATGCTATGTGCGTGAAAATAACCAGTGCCTCAGTTTTCTTTTCTGTGCTGTGAAGCGAGTAAACAAATATGCATTGCCAGTCAATGAAAATATTATTATCATCAATGTACACAATGCTCTTAAACATAAATAGTGTGAAAAGTGTATTTAAGATACGTTCAAATATAATGGTCGACGCGTAGATTTGGTATGGACCCAAATGAAAGGATGTGGCAAGAAAAAATACTACATTCAAATTGAGAGATTTTGAAAGAAATAAATGCAGAAAAATGGAATAAATGTTTAGAGCACATGGTAAAGGAAGAACAGAAAATTTGGAAGCTCATTAGGAGCAGATAAAAGTCCTACTTATTTTTCGGAAGACGAACTGTTCGAAACACTGTGACATGAATTTTTGTATGAATTGTTACGTGTTTGCTGTCCCCACATACACCTCAGTCCATGGATTCGTTGATTGAAACTCCTGGTAACACATACTCACTACTTTACAACTAAATAATAATTAACAATATTAAACTTAATAAATAAGTTAACTATAACCAGAATTAAACACTAAGAAATCACTGGTTGAGTATCTAACTTAATTTCTTTACTTGCGCAATTCCAAATCAATATTTCGCTCCCATTGTATGCCTTATAATGGCCAGACGCCTTTTTTCTAGAGCATGGTATAGTGATATATTGCATATCAAATTTAAAGTTCTTTTCGTCACCAATATATCTCAATAATTTTATGAAAGCGTATGAAATTGGCGGCCTAGTCATTATTTTTATACGAAAGATGATTACGCTGCTAATTCTATACACTTGGAGAAATTATCATGCAATTTTAGAGCGACATTGGCGACATACATATCTTTAATTTGATACGCAATACATCCCTGTACCACGCTCTATGAAAATCCAATATGGCAGCTAGACGCTATATGGAATATGGATAATCGAGTATATGCACAAAAGGTTCCTAATCTACCTGGGAATATCGCAACTAAATTTCAATAAAAAATTCCAAATGGCTCAAACAATAGCAGGGGGTGGTTCCTTTAGCACCTCGCTTTATATCCATTTATGTACAGTTTTCAAGTTTGTCGAACACTCTCGATACTTCTAGAACAATTCTAGTTCCGTATTTGTAAGTCCAGACTACCTTGGCTATTTAATTTAAGTTTTAATATAAGTGACGCCATCTTTGGAAACATTTTGGAATTATTTGTCTACATAATCCATTGGCGTAACAATAAATATTACAATTTTATATTCATATATACTTATTTGTGTCTATGCATTTTATTTATTTATTTATTATTTATATTATTATTTTATCTGAAATTCCGAATCGCACGCATATATCAACCTGTTATCTGCAAGACCGTCATTGTTATTTATGCAAGGACCGCAATAGTCTGAACTTCATTATAAAAAATCGTTTCACTCAATTAAAATCTACTTAAATTTACAGAAATATATTTTTTGACTATCACAAAAGACTACTGTCGCTCAAGTTTTTGTTCTATATCAAGTTACTGAATAATTCCATTCCAAAATTCAATGCCTATAAGAGATAGAAGATATAATCTATTGCTGAGTATTCTGAAATGTTCTGTTAAAATTCCTAGCCTTCTGTAAAACCTTTTAGATATTTACAAATCAACTTGATTATTGGTAAATTTCAGAACTAAAAGTAGGTCCCTGTAATTAATAATATTATACCACATTAGGCACAAACAATGTGATGAACTGGCGTAAATCGTAGATCACTGTAAGCGTGCACCCATGATGTGCAACAATAATAAACCATGGGCTACAATGTGAAATCCCCCTGTGGGAATTTCGGATACATTCTTTTTTTGCTCTTACCATCTAGTACAAGATTTGATTTGTTTGCTCTTTGCTGCTCTTTGCTCAACATAACCTGGAAAATTCAGAAAAGACTGAAAAACTACATTTTTTGTATTTTTTTTAACTCGCATTTCTCTACTCCTAATATTTCCATTTCAGTTTTGTTTTTTTTTTTTTTTTCGTAAAATAGATAGTTTTGTGTTATTACCATTTGTTACATGGATATTTTTCGGGAAAACATTAAAGAAACTATTAGCCAAAGTTGAAAATCTTAATAAATAGTAATAACATATTTTTTTCATTGATTTTATGTTGTAAATATGAATGTTAATACATAATTTACATGATCAGAGACCAGGATATATGTATTTGAATTGTATTCCAATTAATAATGATAAAAATTAAACATTAAATTTCAAATTCAAATAAAAATTGATGATATCGATAATTAGTGGTGGTAATGTAATAAACAGTTATATTTCAAATATTTATTTCAGCTTGCATTTCACTTTAACAGTTTATTCTGTAATCAACATTATTCCCCCTCATCCTCATATCGGCTAATTTAACTAGTTCTGGCTCATCTTCATCTTCGATCTCATTGGCTGGATCAATGCTTTCCATAACATCAGTTAGTTCTTGTGGCAACGGATCCCCTTCAATCCAGTCAAACTGAAGTTGTCCATTCTCAAACATCCAGCCATGTCCCACTGGTGTTGGTAGCATGCGTTTAGCGACATGTGCATTGTTTGTATCATCATTTTCAGCGATATTGAGCTTTATGTACCATTCTATTAAATATTAAGTTCTGCGTGTTCTAGTGCATTCCAAGTAACATTTCTGCTAATAGGAATCGATATTTTGAAGGTTTTTAAAATCACGTATCATTGTTACCAATTTTTAATAGCATGTATCATCAATCAGCTGTATGTTTATTATGGCACTTTGTAATGCTCTACCGTTTTTGGCAGTTTTGTGTAAATAATCTGATAAGTTGAAATTATAGTATTTAATTAGAAAAAAATACGATTATTCTGATGGTTCTTAATACGTGTTATAACAAATTTAAAAATTAAGAGGATGCGTGTTATTATTACGATTATATCAGTGTTTAATAATATTATTTAAAGAGTTTTTTTTATTGCTTTCAGAAATATGAATTCCAGTAGAAAGCGAATGTTAGAGTTAGCTTTGTTTGTTTCTAATTAAAATAATGTGTTCTATAATTCTTAATTGAATAACTTGTAACAAACAAATTTTGTTACTGCAATACCATGTAACAAACTTTATAAATAGCTTATCATTATTTTTGTACTTTCATTTATGCACACACAGGTAAAATTATTTAAAAGTATGTAACACAAAATTTTAGTTGAATTGAAACTTTAAAACGATAAATATAAAGGTTTTCTTTTTCCTGAAAAGTTGCAATTTTGTTAGTATTGCCACTAGGCCATCGACATTGGTAGTTTACACGACTAATGTGGTTTTCAAGACAAACTGTTTATTGAGATTTTTAACCTTGGCTAACTAACTGTTCCTTAAAGTATTTCCCGGAAACTTCTAAGAATATGCAAAAAATAATGTTCCCAACTATACACTTTAAAAAAAAAAAAATTGAAATGGGGGTATTAGGAGAAAAGAAAATTGTTACCAAAAAAAAACTATAAACGTCATCCCGGGTTATGCAGTAATTGATAAAGGATAAACAACGCAAATCTAATTCTATGGTAAGAGTTACAAAAAAAATATATGTTTTAAATTCCCACGGAAAGAGGGGGTACAGGCTGGCCTTTATTCTATAATTTTGGAGAAGAAGATTTCAACTATTCATTTTGTTGATGCTAAATATTTCAAAAATTATTTAGGTGAAAAAAATTGTATATCTTTTCGACTTAATTAATCAATCAAATAGCTATTTTATGCACCACAACTCCTACAATAACAATATTTTAGCGAAATGTATTTTTTCACCTCAAAGTGTATAGGCTCGTGAAATTTGAGTTGAGTTATATCTTAGTTTTTGGAGCATGGGGCCCAAGCGATACTTTCTGGCATAACTACCAAGGCTAAATGAAATTTTACAAACTGTCTAAGAAATAACTGAGGAGGTTGATCACTTTTGTAACTTTTTGTCGCACATTTCTGCAAAACTCTTTCATTTTATTTTAATAGTTATGCCAAGTATTTCTTGGGTCCCGTGCTACAATACTACGATATACTATAACCTAAAGTTCACCTGCGCCACTGATACAGGATATTCAAAAAATGACATTTACAAATTTAGAAGCATAACGTCAGAATAAGAAAAAAAGATCTTATGAAGATAGTCCGATAATGCTTCATTTCCAAGATCCATGGTGATGAAGGTTTATCAGAATATTTTAACAAAAAACATTTTTTTAATGCAAACGATATTTTTTGGTATAATTGATTAAAGGCAATCATTTAATAACATGTAATAACACAGTATGGAAGGTACTCTCTGAACAGTTACTTCGATCATATCATCTTCAGTGTATGTATACATGCACTTTCCCAGAGACAGATTACATTCCATGTTCTCGAGTTTCTTCAAAATTATGCTGCTGATCCGAACTTGCTGAAACCATTATACTCTTCACTGATGACCGATTTCAAGAGAGACGGTATCAACCTTCACAACAGACATGTCTGGGTCGATGAAAATCAAATAACCAGGATTCGAAATTACCTAACGATATCATTAGGTATCCTCAAATACTTAAATGAAATATTCTCGAATAAAAAATTGGGAGACATACCTTTATTAGTAAAGATTGCTGTGTCGGAGCATTTTTCCAATTTATTATACTGCGATTGACACTGGTAGATGGAGTTATTCGTTAGTACTTTAGTACTCTGCCATCACATAGAGACTAAGAATGCTAAAATCCTCCCTGTTCACGTTGTGTGTACCTACTTCGCACTGACGAAGGCAATAACCAGAAACCAGTCTACGATTAGTATATAGACGGCTCAAAAAGGATTTCCATTTATTTGGTAAAAGTCTTTTACTAGTGGGCAATAGCAATTAAAGCTTAATCATTTTCTTTTTATGATACAAATTATAAATCATCAAGAAGGGGCAACTTTATTTAATTTTCAATTAAATACAATGAGTGGGTTACGACTTTGATACCTTGTATTTAATTGTTAATTTGAGTATTTATTACTATTTTTTTGTAAACATAATTTTTTAATATATATATATATACATAAAAATCAAACTCAAAGACAAAAGGTCTATAATAAAATTTCTGTTACATCCTCAAAATTGTTTTGTGTTTACATAAATATCGTAATTTCGTTTCAGCAACATCCAATTTTAGCTTAGAAGATTCATTATAATTATTGTTGCAACAGCTTGGATATAACAGCGAACACAAGACTGTACGAGTACGTCAGAGTTCCACCAGCCAACAACGTTTTCTTTTCCGGAATGAACAGCTACGCAAAACGAGGGGAGAATTAACGAGATATATGCGCCACTGAACTGTTGTTAATTATCATTCTATTGGTATAATATATCTTGTAAACAGTTTAATAAATTTAAATACATATATTCTGGTTTCGGTGTTTTTCAAACAGCTTTGTGAACAGTTTAACTACAGTTTTTAGATTAATTTTCTTGCTAAATTTTAGTGAACAATGTGAAAATCAATTTGAGGTAATTTTTATGCCGACGTCAATCAGTTTAAATTCTCCACATCATTAATATGTTTTTTCTCATATATTGTGCTGTGTACTTCCTTAAGAATGAACTTGTGTAGAAGTATACAGAACATTGATGCTAACCGCTAACTGGTTTAAGTCGGGAGGCTTGAGTCATGGGGTAGGAAGGCTCCTTATGGTGTTACAGTAAATCCCTCCTGATTATCAGGTCACTAGCAACCGGTTTCTGCGTGGCAATAGGCTATTAAATATTAGGTGGTACCCAAGGCGCCATTTATAATAAGTTACGTTTAAAAACCTCTCACCACACAGAATTAGGACAAACTTTTTTTATAGAAAACAAATAAAAATTCCAATTAAAAGTGAAAAAAAATATATTTTTAAAAATCTGAGGAAATGTTACACAAATTTTGAAATTACTGAATAAAAATATGAATTTAGTTTAAATCTAAATAAAGCACACAGTATAACAGAGATAAAAAATATACAGAATAAAAACAGAGGAACAAGAAATTTAAATAATACGATGCAAACATACGATTAGTCTCACCAAGCCTAAGGCAGTCTCGGAATTGGGAAACCTCTCCGTCTCGGGGTAACAAGTGAGAACGGGTGAACAGTATGAGCGGGTGAACAGTCTGATATGTGCATTAGTTAAGCGTGCGCTACGCGCACCCTTGGCGCTGTGCAAGGCATCCTCCTCTGTCGCAACAAAAATTTGTGTATTATTGGCCGCCGCGTCGTTACGATGCGTCGGATCGAATTTAGTCATTAGACTTTTCTACGCCACCCCCCGCGATTTTGACGAAAAGGAGCGTCCCGAAATTAACCCCCCCTTCCCGACCCCCCACGCCTCACCAATTTTTTTTCACGGAAACCGCCCCTCGAATAATCCCCTCCCACGGGAGCGCGGTCCTTAATCTGCCGACGAAGTATTTTTTTCGGACGATCGAAAATTTTCGGCGCGTCGAAGGCCGCCGCGCCTTAACAACGCGTTGGATCGAATTCGGTCATAAGACTTTTTTGCGTCGCTCGCGACGTAGAGCGACACTTCGCCCGCGAATTTGCCGAAAAGGCGTTTTCCAAAATTACCCCCCTCCCCGACTCCCTACCTCCCCTCCAATTTTTTCACGGAAACCTCCCCTCGAATAATCCCCGCCCACGGGAGCGCGGTCCTTAATCTGCCGACGAAGCATTTTTTTTCGGACGATCGAAAATTTTCGGCGCGCCGACGCACAGTGCTGTGACAATATTCGAATTTCGACTTGCTTGATAAAGGAAATCTAAGTAGGCGCAAGTGAAGAGTGACAGTTAATGTAGACATTACGACCAATTACAATGTAGGTATATCACTACCGCCCCCACTACTCACGTGCCTAATGCTGCCTGTTAAGACTTGTTGCGATACGGTAGTTGTATGCATAAGTTAAAAAGGTGTATGCGTTCAAGTTTAGAGGCTGTTGTTGTTGAAAATGGCACGTACTTGTAAAGGTATGAATCCTTATACAACTTTTAAAACAGTAGAAAGTGGAAACAACATATCAAAACTGTGGTTTACGACAATTGCCTATATACTGGGACAAATTATAATGTTTTTAAACTTCACGATGCATTTTCTCAAAAAGCTTAAAAAATGCTTATTTCATATTTAACACGGTTTGATAGTTTGAAGTTTCCTCTTGTTACTGATATATAATTTACTGAACGCAGGTGAGCGCCAAATCACAATTTTTGTTATTAGATATCGCGTTGTCAATTAAAAATGGTGACCTGTTGAATACTTGGATTTCCAGTGACAGACGTGAAGCCCAGGCTAAAATTTCAGAAAAGCTTTATATATATATATATATATATATATATATATATATATATATATATATATATATATATATATATATATATATATATATATATATATATATATATTCCTCATACAAATACATTTAAATGAATGGTAATAAACCACAACTATTTGTTCTTTTAAACATATAAAGACTGTGCTAGTATTTTTGCACAACCGCTTACGTTTTTATTTAATCTATGTGTTACAAACTGTTGCCTCTCTGAAATCTGGAAATGTCAAAAGTGTGTCCAGTTTTTAAGAAGTGTGATAAACATGATATTAGCAACTTTAGACCAATATCTATCATATGTAATTTTTCAAAGGCCCTTGAAATTTTACTCCATGATAATATTTACTATAGCGTTAGCAACCAAATATCGGTGTACCAACATGGTTTTATACCTCACATAAATAATTTAGTGACTCAGTCTCTTAAAATTCTTGGGTTCCTAATTAGAACTAGCAGAGACTTCTCGAATGTCAGTACACTTAAAACTTTATACTTTGCTTTTGTTAGGTCTAAACTTGATTATGCGTCTCTTGTTTGGAACCCTCACTACAGAAATCACGTAGACTCTTTGGAGAAAGTGCAAAGACGATTCTTAAAACTATTATGGCTTAAGTCTGAGGGAGCATACCCGTCTATCGGTGTTCCCCAACAAGAGTTGTTGACTAAGTTTTCCATGACATCTCTTGAAAATAGACGCGAATATTTTTCTCAAGTATTTCTATAAAAAATCTTATACAATCAAATTGACTGCCAAGAATTATTAGGGAAATTAAATTTTCATGTGCCTAGTGTATATTTTCGGAAAACACAAACTTTTTACCTCTCATTTTCGCACTCAAATATTCTTAGATTCTCACCTCTATTTACTATGTGCAACAATTACAACAACTGTGGACAGTTCGATATTTTTCATTGCACCCTTAATTTTATTACAAAATATTATAATAACTAAGTCTTTGTTTCTCTTTTTTCTTTTTCCGTCTTAAACTGTCTGACATTATTTTATTGTTATTTTTATACAATGTTTTATTGTTATTTTTATACAATGTTTTTTTTTCTTTTTTAAATATCTTTTCTATATACTTATACTGTATTGTATTTTTTGTTTTGTGTATTTTCCTGCTCTAGAAATGGGTTTACCTGTTGACCAGAGTATGCAAATAAATAAATAAATAAATAAATATTTATTTATCACTGGACTTTTATTTTAAATTAAACTATTCGTACAACACCCTGTATTATGTTAAGACAAATGGTTTATAATGTTTAATATATTTTAAGACAAATTTTATGATAAACTGTCTCATATAAAGTTGAAAATATATAAATACCACATACATCTCAACAGTTATGATTTTTGTCCCAAATTTACATATACTCGCAGCACTGTGCGACGGCCGCCGCGCCGTAACGACGCGTCGGATCGAATTCGGTCATAAGACTTTTTTACGTCGTTCGCGACGTAGAACGACAAGCCGTGCGCGAATTTAACGAAACGGCGTTTTCCAAAATTAGCCCCCCCTCCCCGGGCCCCCAACCCCTCTCGATTTTTTTTTGCAAAAACCTCTCGCCCAACGACGGCCCCCACGAAAGCGCGTTCCTTAATATGGATATTTGGTATTTTTCACGACCGTTTGAAAAAAAAAACGCGAAAAAGCGATTGATTTAGTACCTGTACAGGCTAAACTAAGCGTCGTATGCGTTTCACACCCCTATACTTTTTTGTTAACCTGGCCATTTGCCTTTTCCATTTGGGGGCCGCGACCCCCCTCGTCTCTAATCGGGGTATATAGCACCCCCTCCACGCACCCCAATGGTGGGGGATGGGTCGAGATGGCAGTTTTTTCATCTCGTGTCATCCCCATGACCACCCACGGGGTCAAAACGGGGCACGGAGAGTCGCTGCACGCTACTCCTGTTGCTCATTGGGCGGCAAGGGGGGGTGAATTTTCTGGGCCTTATATCTCGGCGACGGGAAGAGATATCGAGTCGATCTCGACGGCGTTGTACTCGTCTAGTCGTCCCATACCTGCATTGAGGAAACCATTTTGTGGAAAAAACGATTATTTCAAAATTCACCCCCCACCCCGCGAAAGCGGGTGGACAAACCATGTGACTTTATAAGGGCAAAATGTGCCAAAAAGCACCCCTTTTACGTAAAAAATTCGTCGCGCCCGCGAGAGCAGTTTCGACGGGTCTCTTGCTGCTCATTAGCGAGATATAAAACTATCCAGCGATGCTATCTAGCGACGATCTCCAGTCCCTGGCAAAACCTAGTATGTCCTATATGCAAACCGGTCCCGTAAGTAGTGTTGGAATTAATTTAAGTTTTTTTTTCTTTGGAAACTTGTATGTCCAATGAAATGCTAGACACTGCTAAATCACAGGATCCATGAATAATTATTTATAAACATAATTATGAAAAATTATAGATAATGACGTTATTATCTTCGGAAAAAGAAATATAATACTTATTGTGAAACAAATATAGACAGGCGGTACATTTTAGTTTTAATCACCATAAACCTTACAGCTTTTAGTTGTATTAATAGTTGTAAGTTTTACAACAATACCTAAGTTTTCTATCAATGTAGGATACGTAGAGGTTTATAGATATATGAAACGATCAATAAGTTTCATTACAAAATGTAAGATTTTCAAAGAGTTTTAACTAAAGTGTTAACTGCAAGAGTTTTACTGGTGTGAACTGATTGCAATAAGATAAAATAAAGAAAAAACCAGTGTTAATACTAGAATATTTAAATGAAAAAGAAAACGGAAAAAAATATAATAATTTTAAAAATAATTATTTTAAATCAAATGTCAATAATCCCTAAATAAAACAATAATTACCTCTTTGATAATAAAAGCACTTTTATTAAACGGTAAGCAAAAATAGTTAATTAAATAACATTAAACCGAGTTGTTGAGTAACTATGATCTTTACCACTTCAGAAATTGAAATCGAATGGTACCTATTTTTCAGCTCCCTAGGGATAAGGTAAACATTAGTAATACAAGAAATTGGGCAGAGTTGCCAACCTAATAGACCTGAAAATACCAAACACAGGTTTATATCTAAAAAAAGATCGTCAACAACAAATTACTCAATCATAAATAAGCTTAAGATCCTTACTGTAATTAAGTTAATACAAAAAAATGATTTAATAATTACAATAACTATTTTTATAAATAAAATCTATCAGTTATCTGAGCTTTGGTACAAACCAACCAGAGTAAAGAAGTCTAACTGTCACTTGTTAATCAATGCTCATTTATTATCCATGATCAATGTTAGAGGTCGATACGGCTTGACAGCTGATTTCATAAATTATAGAATAAAATAAATTTGGTTAAATAAACTAAACTGAATTAATAGAAATGTTTAAATGCTTAATCATCAAAGTAAGTATGGGTTACCTACTACTCTAATGTTATTATACATTAAAACTGAAGTATAATTGAATAAACAAGTTAGGTTATCATAATAAAAACAAATGTGTATCTTAATTTCTAGAGAACGTAGAATTTTGTCAGAGACTGAAAAGCTGCAATATAATAAACAAACGCTTAGTAAATCAAGAAATACAAGCAATATAGACTAAGAGAAATTACTAAATATATAACCAAAAGAAATACATAACTTTTTATAAGGCTTACATGACAAGAACCTGTAAAACAAAGTTAGTTACACCTACTATAACCAAAACTGCTATATAGAGCCCGATTCTGTAAAAAAGTGTTTAATACAGTGTTTATTTTAACAACCTTATAATTAGTAACTTTCTTTAGAACCCATTTAACCACTTCTCTTAAAATGGTATTTTGTATTACACTTGATTAATAATGTTCTTAAAAATTATTCTTTAACCACCAGTGTTTAACAAGCCGCATGAAGTCATCTCTGTGTAGTCTAAATTTTGACAAAAAGAAGAAGAGTATCCTAACCTAAAGAATTTTGATTCTTTTATCTGTTCTGTGATTTTGATTGATCGCGGATTGATCTTTGGGACAGTGTTACGCTCTCTGTGCTTTCGGTTGAGTTTTTAGTCACAATACATACGTGTGAATTCTAAATGGAAGATGTAAGTTTACTTAAATTATAAAGAATTTCATGTCTTATTAAATTTATTTTTAGAAAAAGTTGTCTAAAACGCGTGGCCTCCGAGTTACTTTACAACAAATTGAAACTTTAATGGAGTTTGTGGGACAACATAGAATTCTGTTGTCAGGGAAGACACATCCTTTTTAACACAAAAGAAATTGCGGTTTTATGGCAGGAAATTACAGTTTTAAACTCATTAAAAGGGCCAAGAAAATTACGAGGATTGGAAGCGTTTCTTTATAGAATCAAAATCAAACACACGTAAGAAAGCTAGGGACATAGCTGCAAATATAACTCATACAGGAGGCGGGGGTGGCCCAAAAAAATTGAGTGATATAGAAGAGAGAATAATAGCACTTACTGGCCAAGAAGTAATTGACGGAGCTCAAGATGTTCCTGCTGAATTAGATCCCGAAGAAGCTGATCGTGAAGCAAATCTAGATCATTCTAAGGAAGCCATGAATGAACCCGTGGTAGCTGTAGTAGGATATGAAGATGTGATTAGACTAGATACAGGTATAGTTTATTCTTTTTACTGATCATTTTAGTTAGGTCTCACATTATTTTTTAACTTTTAGATGGAATTAATGAATTTGTAACGTTGCCCCACTTGAGACCAAAATATTGAGGTATATAAGGAAAACAATAAAAAAAACAGACACATCACAGTCTAAGTATAAACCAAAAAAATTTTTAAGAAAAATAAAAGCAGTTCCGTAGTATTACAGGAGCAATCAGCAAAAATATATGCTGAAAGTGCCAATGAAATCAGTACAGCAATTAATAATTTTGCTGATAATTTAGCAAATAGCATTAGATTCTACACCGAAAGGGCTTATGAACTGGTTGTAGATGAGACTGAGGACAATTGTTAATATAACATGGCGTCATAAGAGTTACCGTAGATTTTTTGAACATTCATATACTTTGAAAAAAATGTTACAACTTCAAGAAATTAAATTTGTATTTCAAAACTCCAGGATATTTTTATTTTTCTGTAAACATTTATAATTCTTACAGGCAGTCTGACTACCTGTAAGGATTATAAATGTTTACAGAAAAATTATGACTATCTTAGTCATAATCTTAACTATACAAATAAAAAATTTGTGCAATTTTAATTTATTTTATGCATATTTATTGGTGAGAAATAAAAGAAATAAAAGTAAAATGAGATGTTGTTTTATTTTTATTATACTTAATAAAACTTCCAGCGGTTATAGTTATAATAAAGTAAAAAAAATGGTTAGATTCTATTTAACTCTGCAATAACGTGATTCTGAACATGACGAGCAGCTGCTAAAACATCTTGCGGTATGTCTGATATAGAAAACAAATATATTATAAAGCTAAATGAAAGGTTCTACATACAAAAAAGATTTGCCAATGTCATCCATTTCTTGATTAGAATTAACATCATCTTTTCTCATTTTCAAATTCTTCGGCATCTTCATAACAACTGTGAATCAGTTGTTTTAAAATCTTATTTTTTGGTGTGTGTGGCAGTTACATCTTCATTCACTTACAATTCTTTTGTTTAAAGAGATAGGGAAACAATCGGGATGCAAGTTTATTCTGAAAGGAACACGGCTGGTTTGCTCAAGTATTCCTAGATATTATCATTTTTAATGTGCACTGTTGGGTTACAATTTTTTGATAAATCAAGAGAGCATACCAAAAACAATAAAACTGGGAAACAATTGAACTACACAGCTTCGTTCTAACTTTCATCTCTTTTTTTTTTTTTTTTCGTATCTGTTCAAATAAGAAAGATATAAGCTTTTGAAATATTTATATTTTTTACGTTTTTTTGATCATATCTTACAATGTAGGCCACGGATTTAAAATTGTTTTCACTGTAATATAGCTCATAAAAAATTGAATAAATTTTATTAAAATATTCCACCACGGATATCAAGCGAGATATCATAAAATACATAATCTTTATAAAACCCAAATCGGTTTTAAAATGTGGGAAAAGTCATGACGGACAAGTCTAAGTTTACTTTTATATTATATTTGATGATTATTACCGATTCTGACAGAATACTAACAAAGAGAAGAATGACGGCATGGTGCAGCAGCCATTTGGTATATTTTAACATATTAATGATAGTATATTATAATAATAATGTATTAATATAACAATAAATTATGCATATAATTTAATCTCTGTCGTATAAATATTATCAAATTAATTAGAAAATCTAAGTTTTTCTACAAAATTTGATTATTTGAATTCAGACTACATGTTTTAATAAAGATAAAATTCAGTTTTTGCAAGAACTCTCATCTTGCTATTGAAGAAGATGTAATTATTTGCCATAAATGTTGTTATAATATTTTAAATTTAGAAGATTTTTGCGAGGATATGATAGCAGGCTTGAAACGCTTCCTAAAGTCTAATTTATTTGGATTTCTGCCCAACGAAATTATAAAAAAGTTTCGAAATCATCGAGGTATTCATCTGGTCTGTGTACTTATAGTTAACCTTAAAAGAGCTGCGAAATATATAGAAAATATCTAATATGCTGCATCAAAGATAATAATAATTAAATTATGTACACTGCAGCAATACGACTTATGAAATAGTTACAAAGGAGGATATGAGACTACAGAACTAAACTACACTAAATAACATAGTGATAAATTATGTTATAAATATAGTGATGCATCCTAGCTGTGGTAGGTGACGGAAAAAAGGGAGAAAGAAAAAAGATTACATATTCGTTCTTTGATTTTCAAGGAGTTTAATTTTGGATTGTTTTCTAAATGTTAAAAAAAGAATTACTTTTGAAAGAATCATTGTTTGAATTGTAGATGTGGGGAGTTTGGTAAGAAAAATAGTTTTAAATTTCACAGTAGAATGCATAGGTATATGAAGATTATTTATGTTACGTGTAGATGCATTATGCATGTCACCTCTGAAATTTATTTTATTAAAAAAATATGGTGGGGATTTAAGTTTAAAAATTTTATGAACAGAACAACCATAATGCAGAGTATGACGATTATTCATATTTAACCATTTAATATCATTGATTATTTATAATTATATTTATAGCCATTTAAAATAGCTCTCATTTTTAAAAAAAGTAAATTAAACTCATGCAGTCAAGAGCCAAATTACAAAGAATATTCGTTTGGACGTTTCTATTTGCATACTCCCCCTCCTCACTCTCGGCACGTGTCACACATATGATCATAGTTACTTTTTTGATTACCCACCACCAACGCAACAATCTAATACAAACTCCAATACTTTTGTTATTTTTATAAATTATATATAATATATTTTTCTGTATTACATGTTGCTGGAGGTTTACTTGGTGTTCACCCTACCTTTCCCCTAATAGGACGAATGTCTTAACAAGCACCGAAAAACTTAAAACTTAAAGGGGGAATTTCAGAGCGCAAGTAATAAATAAAATTAAAACAAGATTTTTAAAATATTGTCCTTTTTTATAGATAAAACATGTTAACTTGTAGTCTTAACAGAACTGTAACAAGCAGTTATACCGGATAGCCTATTCATTATAATTAAATTAGAGTAAATCAAACTAATCAAAGTCCTTTAAACTTAATGATCATTAATATACTTGATTAATGACAACTTCACGTTTTCCATTGTCGTTTTAGTTTGCATGATACTTATGTATATACAGGGTGGCCCACCTATCCTCGCTCGGACCATTGCTGCTAGACTAATGAAAATTGAGGAAAAAATATAATTGGAAGTTATGGGACATTTGATGTTCTACTCTTTGAAATTGTCTTCGAATGTACAGGGTGCACCATAAATCCGGGGCACAACATTTGGTCTCTTTTTTAAATGCATCACCCTGTATATTCTTTCATTTTCAGAATCTGCTCCATGTGGGTTTCACGAATCATTTTTATTTTCAACGATCAGGTGCAACGTTGCCGAGTTATTCACATTTTAATCAAATTTAACGAAAAATCATGGACGAGGAAAACAATTCAACAAAACCTTATTATAAGAAATCAAATTAAGAATCTGGGTATGCAAGTATCCAAGCTGTGTGCCAAAACATACACACTATTTGGAATCACGTGAAACATACAGGGTGTTCTGAAACAACGATCGAATTTTGCTATTTTCAAATGGCTAAAACTATTTTTTTTCAAATGTATATAGCTTCATATTCTGAGAGCTCATCTAATAAGCTATTCAATGGTACCATATGAACTATAATTTAATAATACTTTTTGATAGGTAAATAACGACAAAATTTAAAATACGTTATTCAACAATTATATTCAAAAAACCAACAAACAAATAAAAATCAAAAATTTTTCGTTCTGAATTTTCAGACTCAGAATTAACGAATGCTTTCAATATCTCCTATTATCTGAATAATATCAGTAAGTATTTTAATTTCATGAACTGTTGAGATTAGAGAAATCATCCGAGATGAATGTAAGAGAATCACTGGAAACAAAAAAGCATCTTGACAGTTCCTTCAAAATAGTATAGAAGAATTTTAATCGGTTACAAACGGTTATTATTTTTCGTATACTGAATTATAATTTGATAATGAATTATTCAAAGGAAGAAATAATTGAAATGTTGTACATGTTGGGTGAGTGTCAAAAAAACTGTCTTTTGGCAAGAGTGTATGCCCAACGATATCCACAAAGAAGACATCCCATAGTTGACTGTTTCGAGAATCTAGCAGAGAGATGCAATAATAGTGGTTCAGTAAATTACCTGAAACATAAGAGACCAGTTTCTGTTCTTACTGAAGGTAATGAGATGATGATTATGACGGCTGTGGTTGAAAACTCAAATATTAGTACCAGAGAATTAAACCAATGTGTAGACACTTCAAGAACTACGGTACAACGGATTTTAAAAAAGAATAAATTTCATCCGTTTCATATTCAATTACACCAGGAACTTCTACCACAGGATTTCAATCGTAGAATAGAACATTGTAGGTGGTTAATCAATATGATAAATACTGAGACATTTTTCAAGAAAAATACTTTACTCAGATGAGTCTACATTCTATAAAAATGGAGCTGTCAATCGTCATAATTATCATTATTATTCAGACCATAATCCCCATACATTCGGAACCACTTATCAAGAAAAATGGTCTCTAAATATTTGGGGAGGTATTATAGGTAAGTACGTCATCGGCCCCTACATTTTTGACAGCGTAGTGAATGGGGTAGTGGTTTTAGATTTTCTTCAAAACCATTTGAGAGTGCTGCTTAAACGTGTTTCCCTTAATGTGTTGAATAATATGTGGTTTCAACTCGACGGTGCACTAGTACATTTTGTGGCATCTGTTTGCCAATGGTTGAATGAACAATTTCATGACAGATGGATTGGTAGAGGTGATCCAGTACACTGGCCCGCAAGGACACCAGACTTGGCACCTTGCGATTTCTTCCTATGGGAATATGTCAAAGATAAAATTTATTCTGAACCAGTAACGACAAAAGAAAATATGAAGATGAAAATAAGAGAAACTTTTGCCTCCATTACATCAGAAATGTTGTCGAGAGAAAGAAATTCAATAAACGAACGAGCACAAAAATGTATTCAGCAGAATAGGAGACATCTCAAACATCTTTTGAAATGAAATCTCTTTCGAATTCATTCTATTCAGATACTCCGCTTGATCTTTATTTGTTTGTTGGTTTTTTGAATATAATTGTTGAATAACGTATTTTAAATTTTGTCGTTATTTACCTATCAAAAAGTATTATTAAATTATAGTTTATATGATACCATTGAATAGCGTATTAGATGAGCTATCAGAATATGATGCTATATACAGGGTGTTCCGTTTGAAAAAAAATAGTTTTAGCCATTTGAAAATAGCATAATTCGATCGTTGTTTCAGAACACCCTGTGTGTTTTACGTGATTCCAAATAGTATGTATGTTTTGGCACATAGCTTGGATACATGCATATCCAGATTCTTAATATGATTTCTTATAATAAGGTTTTGTGAATTTTTTTCCTCATCCATGATTTTTCGTTAAATTTGATTAAAATGTGAATAACTTGGCAACGTTGCATCTGACCGTTGAAAATAAAAATGATTTGTGAAGCCCACATGGAGCAGATTCTGAAAATGGAAGAATATGTGATCCATTTAAAAAAGAGACCAAATGTTGTGCCCCGGATTTATGGTGCACCCTGTACACTCGAAGATAATTTCAAAGAGTAGCACATCAAGTGTTCAATAACTTCCAATAAGATATTTTCCTCAATTTTCATTGGCCTAGCAGCAATGGTCCGAGAGAGGATAGGTGGGCCACCCTGTATATAAAATCATTTGCCTTTATAGGTATTACTAATAAAAGAACCAGCACAGATGTAGGACTTCTGGCGCTGGCACTTTTGTCTATGAATCATTGAATACAGGCTTTGTATTGTTTTTAAAGAACAACAACGTCGTCAACGTCAAACTGAATAATTACTTTGTTAGACTGTGTTAATAGAAATTAATGGATATTTTGTTTCAGCGTGTGGCAACAAAGTAAATCAAAGCCAGTAGTTTAAATATTTTCACGAAACATTATAAAACGCATTCATAATTATGAAATTCATTGGAAAAGCATATGGTGTTCATTATATTTAATTAATAATTTTAACAATCAGTGCGGTATAGTAATTTGCTGCTAAAATTAAATATTTAATTTGTTATGTTTTCAGGAAAATTTTGGGATTCTTCGTTACTTTCCACGGAGAGGGGAGAACCATTTCAATTCAATTGTATACGTTACAATTTTGAGGTGAGATTCATTGGAAATTAGAATCATTAAAAGAAGAGTTTTGAAATTAATTGTTCATGAATATTGTATATTGAAATTTAATTACAAAAATTAACAAAAATTTTGCAATGATACGATTTTTCACATCTAAAACGTTAGGAGTAAATTTAATAAATTTGTGTTGGAAACTACATATACTGTTCTTACGCTGGTGCCAGCCCTGGTGCATTTCCCGAACTAAGGACGGGTGAAGGCAACAGCGTATGGGGGGATTTCTGGTGGTGTCAGCATTCTGTGGAGAGAGGTCCACCAAAGGGATACATAATTTGGTTGCGGTAGAATACAGTACTATGTTCTTATTATGATGAGTATTTTCAATATATTGTAGTTAACATTTGTTTTATACCTTGTCACTATTTTCTCAACCTTAGATAGCAACGGTGGGATTACTCAAAAGAGCCTTTCGCAAGGACTGATAGAAAATTAGTGAAAGTGCGGAAAAAACGAGTGCGAATGTGCAGAGGTGCACTTAAGTGACGTACAAGCAGGTGAATAAGTGAGTGAACATGGAAAGCAGTGCTGGTAGAGGCAAATGTCGTGTACGTTCTAAGATAATAGAAGGTGATGGCAGCAACAAACGCCGTATACGTTCGAGAACGCCCTTAAGGTCCCCAATAGGTGAGAGGAACAACAGACGCAAAATCGTCAACCTTCGCAGGAATCTCCGCCGGTTGCAGGATTGAGTGATATGAGGGAAGTTGCATTACCTCCGAGTGGAGATGGCCGCCCGCATTCGCCTCTTACAACTGCAAGTATGGAGGGGAAGATTTTCGCAAGAAAGGATACAAGATCTCGAAAGACAGGTGAAAGATCTCCAGCAACTTGTAAGTACACAATCTTCTTTACCAAGTGACAATGTCGCTATAGACGCAAATGTTATCCCGTTGTTTGAACCTGATTCCGATAAAAGCCAAGGAGCGGGTGCATGGGTTCATAAAATTGATGAATTACAAACATTTTATCGGTGGAGTGATCATTTATCCATTAAACTTGCAACCGGTAGATTGCGTGGTAATGCCAGAAAATGGTACGACTCGTTACAAAACACTTGTTTCGAGTGGACTGAATTTAATGCAATGTTAATCCAGAACTTTCCAAGTCCCTTGTGTTTTGGCAAATTGTTAGTTGAAGCCGCAAATTGTTCATCCCATTCTGGGCAAAATCTCGGCGATTACTGTTTTGAAAAACTATCAAAACTTAATAAGTTAAACTTAGAAATTTCTGATAGGTGCATTATAGACAGTGTAATTGAAGGGCTGAACGATGAGAATATTTCATTGTCGGCTAGGGCTGCAAAATTTCAATCAGTCGAACATTTAGCAAATTATCTTAGTTATATAGTTACAACCCCACACCCTAAAACAACCTCCAGTGTCTTTACTACAAAGAAAACTCTGGGGTCCGTATCTTTCAAGTCGCGAAATACGCGAGATAATCCGCGCAACGTATTATGTTCTCGTAAAACAGTTTGCTACAATTGTAGTGAGAATCATCGAGTACGGGACTGCCCAAAACTATTGCGTAAATGTAAACAGTGTAATAAACTTGGTCACACTAAAGTTTATTTAGAAAGAATAACAATCCAGACAGGACTCCACTTTCACTCATAGAGGATCAAATTGACCGTTTAGGAGGCAGCGCATTTTACATAGGGCTAGATACGGCTTCTGGTTTTTATCAACTCCCCATGGCAAACGACTCGATTGAAAAGACGGCCTTTGTAACCCCCGATTCACATTATGAATTTCTGAGAATGCCGTTTGGGCTGATTAATTGTCTAGTCGTTTTTCAAAAATTGGTAAATAACGTATTGGGAAAGTTATGAAATTCAATTGCTTTTCCGTATAATGACGACATCACTATATCGGCGCCTACTTCTAAAGAGGGAATTGACAGACTAACGCAAGTGTTAGAAATATTCAAGCATAATGGTTTGGCACTAAAGTTGAGTAAATGCTCTTTCTTCAAGACCACCATAAATTATCTTTGTAGGGAAATATGTGTTAACGGTGTATGACTAGATGCAGAATAGGTACGTGTGATAAAAGAAATGGTGTCTCCGGAAAATGTAAGATAGGTTCGACAATTTTTAGGCTTAGTTGGGTATTTTAGAAACCATATTAAGGACTATGCCAAAAGAACCTTTTACACGGATTACAAAGAAGAATGTAGGGTGGTTTTGGAGAGAGTTTTAACTTTAACTTTGAGTTAAGGTTGTTATACTTACTTCGTATCTATTACATATTCCTATAATTGGGCTTTTGCATTCTGGATGAATTTTTGCTATAAATAACTTAATAAATAAGTATGGAAAGAAAGAAAGCAAGTAAGTAAGCAGGCAAACAAAAAATCAAACAAACAGCAACGAATGAAGGAAGCAAGTAAACAATGAAGGAAGGAAGGAAGGAAGGAAAGAAGTAAGGAAGTGTCAAAGCAAGTAAGAACGCGAGCTCGCAAGCAAATAAAAAAACAAGCAAATAAACAAACGAAAATAAAAAATAGATAAATATGTAAACAGCATCATCAAACAAAGAAACGTTCAAACAGCATCATAACAGTATGGTAGGTTTCAATTTAATCCTTCAACAATGGTGTACCTCATTTGTTGGTTTTAAATCATCGTTTGTAGCCTGTTAACAGCTTAAACCATGACAGATGCCAACATATAGGGGTAAATTATGATGTATGTAATTGCGTATTCCACTTGACTACGACGAATTAATCTGTTAAAATAACGCGACAAATAAAAATGTGGCTCTTATAAAAGAACTTGTTACGACTGTTACGAGTCTGAATATTGTAAAGATATAAATTTAAGACTTCGCAAAATAGGTATCATACAACGTTTACAATTTATAAAGAACATTTATTTCGTTCTATTTGTTTATTACAGAAGGACTGTAATTGATACGTTGAATAACTTAATCTAATAATTCCCCAGAAATTTAACTTATGTTAACGTTTTCAATTTTGTAATTATTTGATGTTTGACCTATCACACAACATTTTCACTTTCCTAAGTTTCCTTCAACTTCCAAGTGAAATCATACAGCGGAGGCCGGTGTTTCTAAGAACTAAGTTTGAGACAGTAAGATATAATTAAAAACGTTTAAGGAAATGATTACTGATAAAGACATAGCCTAAAGCTGAACCAAATATAGGAGATTAAAAGAGAGAAAAGTCAATTACACTGCAGAATAAGACAACTAACAGTAAAATATAATTTTTAACTTCTATCGAAACAAATGTGAATAGTCATTGTCGTAAGCTGTAAAATATCGCAAATAGTCACCTATATTATATTTAATAATAATGTAACCAACAGTAGTATTGGATTGTCTCATGTTTAATCCTTTTATTATTTACTACATCGTGACACTGTATTGACAAAAGGTCTGTGACTTATACTGTACTGAAAAACATTTAATTAGAAAGCCTGCTTTGGGTGTATGCATAAGGGATAAAAAAAGCTATATACGCGACAGAAAGAGACATACATCGCTGTTGTCTTTTTACACGTTTTGTTTGAGAAGTAACAAGGACACGCCACATCGTATCCCTTACCTTTCTACACTTAGTTTATTGTAGATAGGACAACAATTATTGAATTTCATTCGCCATACTCCCGGTGCGTGTCTGATGGACAATACTATTATTTATCTGTAGGTCCTAAGATAAATGACCAACACTCTGTTATCAAATTAAATATGAGTAGAAGCCATTTTGTCAATAGCCACGCCTCACGAGCTTTAATTCTGTTCCAGTACTGGGTGTGAACTGTGGACGCCAATAGGACTTCAATGTCAACAATGGTATGTGCATACTTTGCAGTATGTTTGCACAAGCATTTGGGTCATCGAGGCGTAATATCTTGCTCAACTGTTTGTTGAGTATTTTCAATACATTTATTTTAAAATCGATTTTATTTTATGTCCATTGGAATATTTGTTAATTTATTTTTATTTAATAGAATGCCAGTTTACTTTTACGCCAAATGGCTAAAACACTACTCAAGGAAATGCCACTCTAAGTTTTTTATGCATTTTAAAAACCATATTCATCAAATAACTAGAAAATCTCGAGATAAACAGAAATACGTTGTTATTTATAGGAATAACCACTACATCCCACACATTTTTGCAATGTACTGACCAACACCACCAGTATTAGCATCTAGCAGAATATACTGGAACATCTGATGAAAGGCGAGCTAATTCAATGAATGATTTAATAATGAATAATAGTATTGGCCATCAGACACGAATAAGGCAAATGACTTACAGTAATTGTTATCCTATCTATAATAAACTGAGTGTAAATAAGGAAGGTACGATGAGGCGTACGATGAGGCCTCGTTACTTCGCAAGCACAAGGTACAAAAGGGCAACAACGATGTATAAATCTCTTTCTGTCGCATCAATATTTAAAATAGTTTCCAACACTGGAAATGTATGTATATGTATTATACATATAGTATCTGTCTAAACTTTTGAATGAATTGTTGTAAAGTGTCTGGACAAATTAAGGTTCAATCAAATTGATTCAATTATTTTTTAATTATGAATTGGTTTTTGAAAATCAAAGATGGCGCCAAAAGCATTATCAATTCAAAATTTTTAATTTGCAATAGGGATCACATGGCACCTCATTAAGAGTATTTTTCAATTTCCTACTCACTCGTTTTCCGAAAGGGGTGAGTGGTGTGTAGAATTAAGCAACCGAAAGGATTAAAGTTTATTTTTCTTGAGAGGAAAAGAGGAAGTCCCCAAAGGGTGAGCCAAAATTTTAATTGTAGTGAGGGTGTAGAGCAGTGGCGGCTGCTCCATAGGGACTCAGGGCTCGAGTTTCCCAAGTTGCTATTAGGAAAATGTAACAGTAATTAAATGCATGACATTTTTTTTTTTAGCTTTTTTTTAAATTTAATATTTAGTTACACGACCAAGAAAGGAGATAAGGATGATGTTCAAGGAAACCTGTGTCAGCAACAACGCCCGTAGCTGTAAGCAAGAAGTCGAATGATACTTCACTTAATAATCTCACTTCGTGCGGTAAACACGAGATTTATTGTACTTGAATTATTAATGTCATTTATTTAAACTTTATAAAATTCAATATTTCTGGTAATAAAAGTCCTCTGTTTAAATTTTGAATTATTCATTTCTTTTTAAAAACGCATGTGCCGGGACCGGGCACGTAATTATCTTTTTTAACATAATAACTATGTTAAACCCCGTTTGAGACAGCTATGTGTACAATAAAGTCGCATCATGTATTGACCGTCAACTTATAACTCCAACCAGAAAATATGGAGCGGGCTCAACTCATATGAGCCATTCCTTGCATAAGGAAAAATATGAAGAAACGAACCGAACGCGGAAATTGCCGATCGCGGAGAATGGTTTTTACAACGATACAGAAGGCTCAAGTTATCAGAGCAGCAGCGCACTTTTAATGTTTGTTTAGTGTAGTAGTGCTTATATCGTTTCGCCAGTTTCGCTCTCGATAGTTATTTGTGGTTTCACTGTTTTGAGTGTTTTTGTGTTATTTTAAGTTGGTTGATGCCAAAATGACTTAGAATAGAATAAATAATATTCTGAAAGTGAATTTTAAAACTCTGCCGTATGCAGAAGAAGTTAAAATCAAGAAACTCGGACAACCAACACCAGAATTGACTCTTAAGCAACTAGAGAAGGTATAGACACGTACTTTCACGTGGCGTTTTTCTAAGAAAATTTACAAAAAATGTCAGTGGATTTGTGGATGTGATAAGGTAGATGCTCTGTTTTGTTTTCCATGTATTCTATTTTATTCCGATTCTGTCGGAATGGACAAGATATAGTCGGTAACAAGGTTTACAGATCTAAAACATTTAAATCAGAAAATAAAAAAAGCACGAAATTTCTGCATATCATATAAAGTGCAGTACGGATTTGGCTTTGTTAGGATCTGTAAATATTACAGTTCAGTTAGATTCAGTTAATAGACAAAATATTATAAAACACAACGAGCAGGTGACTAAAAATAGGTATATTTTAAAGAAAATATTTCACAAAATTTTTCCACATGTAGACATATTATATAATCAATTTCAAGCCAGAAATACAGACAGTATTGAACTTAAAAAAAAAACAGTTGAAGAGTTTGAAAAAATTATATCATCTATTAGAAATCTAACTGATGGGATAAAAAAGAAGTTACTAATATTAGGAATGAGAATAAATGGAGAAAAATTAATCTTTAAAATAGAAATTCCGTAATTGCTAAGGAAGTGTGTGGTACAGTAATTTTTCAGATGAAAGAAAGATTGTTATACAGGGGTCATTTAGAAGCTGCATCTTTAGTGGATGTAGACAATTTTCTTAATTATTCAAAGAAATTTCTGACGTCGACTTTCAAATCAGTTGTTGAATCATCCAATGTTACAAGACAAATAAGGACTGAATTAAAAGTAATTTATTCAAGAACGGATTTTAAAAATATTGTAGGTGACCTAAACATATGCTTTCTTGGCTGTCAGAAATTGGTTTAAATAAAACGTTCAGCGAAACGGTCAAGTTACTAAAAATTATTGTGACAACTCCGATGTCTACTGCTGAATCAGAAATATGTTTTTCAACTCTTAAAAGAATAAAGACATTTTTAAGAAACACTATGAATGAAAGACGAAAAAGACGAAAAAGTCATAGAACATTTTATTTCTCAGAAAGACTTGATTTTGTGTTTAAACAATAACATTTTTACTCACATTTTTAAGTGCTTATTATATTGTGAACTATTTTGTACATATGTACATAAAACTTTCTTTTGTAATCAAAAATCGTAATTGTACTTGGATCAAATTACTAAGGGACTGAAGGTGAGTCTTTATTATATTGTTCATATTTTTTAAGAAACTACCCAGTAAACACAAACCACCAAAACTACCTTATAGCCACTCACATTCTATGGGCTTTTGTGAGTGGCACAGTAATATGTGGTTGTGATGACATATTATGCCACATTTTATATTTAACACATCATAACCACTCGTTTTTTGGTGAAGATATGAGACGTTCACAAATACCACATAATTTTTATATGGAATTTGTAAACGTGGAATCAGGTGGAATCGTTAAACAGAAAAACCACTCAAATTTTAGTTACAATTTCATACTAATCAATGAGTCGCAATAAACAACTGAAAATTCAATCATTTTGGAGTCCTAATCTCATACTAAGTAATGAGTGTGAATATACCACTATAAAATCACTCACTTACGAGTCATGATTAGGGCTTACAAAAAATGTTCCGTGGGACAGTGGCGTACGCGAAATTAACTAATACGAGAAACAATAAATTGTTACAATTTATAACAATTCATGTAAAACTTACCCTCTTAACTAGCTTGATGAACTAGCTTGCTTATCACAAACTGAAGAAGATGTGTAGCCATTTTGCCGCATCAGGTATGTTTCTATGGTTGTCTTCATGAGTGATATTCGCTTTGGTGAAAATATATTCCTATGTTTTGAAAACGACCGTTCGGCATCTACTGATGTAATACACGCATACGCAAAATAGTCTTTGAACGCACTTAATGGATCTGGGGCTGCACCATCACATATTTGTCTTAATTTGGTAAAACCGGTGTCTTTATTTAACACACTTGCGAACTTTTCTTTAACGCGCTCATTTGTTGCGTCACCTATAGCGTGTGGCAATATATTTACTTCGTCCACTATTTGCAGTGACTCCGCTAACGACAACGCACTGTTTTCTAATTTTTGTATGCTTTCATGTAATGGTTTATAATTCCTCGCAATATTTTTTAAAGCTGTTTCAACGGAAATATCTTCGAATTTTGTCTGGCTGTCCTTAATAGCTGCAGCCTCATCTGGATTGAATTGTAGTATCACAGCTTTTATTTGTTGGAAATATTCAGCATAATAAAAATTTACCTGCAACCATGTTCCCCAACGTGTAAGAATCGGCTGTGGTGGTTCAGGAATACCGGGACACTTGCTATGAAATGCGCGGAGACGTTTAGGAGATTTAAGAAACACTTTTTTTTTACTTGCTATTAATGCATCCACCTCTGGAAAACCCTTTAGAATAGTTTCTGCCACAAGATGTAAAGCATGCACTTTACACGTAATATGTATAAACGTACAACCTTGTTCTTGCAAAGAACGGCCTACCGAACGTATTATCACGGCGCCATCAGTCACAAACATCAACACTTGACTTTTTGACAGTTCAAATTTTTCTAACGTCTCCAGCACCACCCTGGTAATTGTTTCGCTAGTACACTGACAGTCTTTTGCTAGCTAGTAACAGTGTAACTGTCGGTTTAAGAGGGTCCAGTACTTGTACTATAACATTTAAAATAGAATTTTTTTTTTACAATCTGTTGTCTCATCAACAGATAACCACAGCCGTATATTTTTTTAATTCACATTTCATCTTATTTACCATGTCTACGTGTACAGTTGGTAGATAGTTACATAACGTTGTGCGCCTTAGTAACTTCACCTGGGCATTGTATTTATTCCAGAACTCTCGAAATGGTTGTTTATCGAGTATGTGCAGCGAAACATGACAGGCAAACAGCATTAATAGTAAATCAAACATAAACTGTGTTGTCGAAAGCACGCCATTTTTTTATTTTTATGGTGTACACTATTTACGTGAAGTCCACAATCACACTTATCCGAGTACATCAAATCTTTCTCGCACACTTTACAAATTACTTTAGCACCATCATAGAATAAATCCGGGAATTCGCCTATGAATTTATTCACTTTGTTAGCAAATGGCCGTTTTCTACCCCTGCGTACGTCTGCTATACTTTATTCTTAAATTAATATCAACAATACAGTACAACAAATAAAATAAAAACACAAAAACAATATGCTATACGCCCAAGTGACTTAAAGTGTACACAACTCGAAAGCTAATAATAGACTGGACTGGAAAAAGTTTCGCGGTCAAGGTGAATGCCGGCGACAGTAAGTACATCTGTACTCTACGACCATGATACACAGAAATGATTTGCAGCTTTAGTCATGATCACGACTTAGTTGAGTCTTTGGTTTAATCAATCACTTTGCCGTCACACTGTAGTGCGAGTTCCCGAAATGACCATCAATAAAATACGTAAAACTGTATATTCATTTTCTAGTGCCTTATTTGTCCTGCTCGCTGATTGTTATAATAAGTGATGACTGACGAGATGACTGATAGTGATAGATGACTCACAATATTACATTTTACTTTTTCATTCAATTTACAATGAGTTTTGTGGTCTTAAAAACATCTCACAATTTTTTGTTAATATTACAAAGGACGAACCAGTTTATTGTTCTTTTTGTATTTTTCAAATAAATATTAAGGCATTTTTGGTGTAAAATTTGAAATAAACAAACCGTTCTTTCAATTAGGTACACTTTACTGTTCATTGATTTTGATATTCGCGCCAATAACACTGACACGAGTGAGACGGCCAATCACAGAACAGGACAGAAGCCAAGCCAAGCTAGCCCAAGAAGATTAAGTTTATTCTTCTTGAAGCTAGCCTAGCTTTCCTTTGTTTTATGTTTGTTGGTTCGTTTCGTCTTCGGTTTATATAAATATTTTGCGCCTGTATGCTTTATATTTTGTACGATACAGCTTATTTTTCAGTGGGTTTATTTTATATACTATTATTATAAAGTTTCACTCTGTGTGCCTTATGGTTTAAATTTCGTTATTACCTAAATATAATTTTTCTATTAGTAATTACTTAGAATATGTTGATTAATTTAATAAGCCTACGGGATAGGAATGAAATGTTTTATAAATAAGTGGTCCAAATTTATAAAAAAAAACCATTAGGATTTAATTTTATTTAAGAATAACAAATATGGGTAACCAAAAATTGACAGTATAGTCTTTGTATTTACAAATTACAATGATATGGCCCCCGATTGTAGAAAGTAGATATTGTGGAACTCACATTAATTATTATTATTAATTATAATTATATACATGTCTTGAGCATGTATTTTAACGCTTTAAAAAAATTGCCAAAGGAAAAGAAATAATGTTTGTTTCCTAACATCTTCCTAAATAAATAGGATTCTTATCATAAAAATTACAATTTGACGTAGAAGGTGTCCAAAAAACAAACTGTTAAAATTGCTAAAATGGAAGGTTGCTTTGTTCTTTATTTTACATTGAAATGCAAAATAGAAAAGTTCAGAAGGTAGAAATAGTAAATAAAATACAAAATTCGATAGTGTTAAATTTAACATATCCCACATGTTAAAAACAAGTGTCAAAATTTTGACAACTTATTCAGATGAAAATTAAAAAAAGGAATTAATGGTGTGTTTATTGTTTACTTGTTTTTCAGATTCTACTAAAATAGCGAACGATATATAAACTCCTGGAGAATATGATTAATTTGAAAATACAAATGAATATACTTGATTCAAAAATTGATTTGATATTAGAGATAATGTCAATCAACGAACGTAATCAATTGGAATTCAATGAATTAACTATTAAACTACCATTAAGAAAAACTGAGGACAATTATATTTGAAGAAAAATATCAATCAGGAAAATTACAAAATACAACTGGTAAAACTTATTCTCCTGTTAAGCAGAGGAGCTTTAAATAATGCGGCTGCTTAGACCAATCCCGAAGACGGAAGGTCACGCGTAGCTACTGTGGAAAATCTGAGTAAGAAATGGGTTGCCTCATCACCCCTAGAGACCGCTACGCCAGGAAAAAGAAAAACGACCAGAGCATCACTGCGAAACGAGAGCGCAAAAACCCCGGCAGAAAAGAGTTATCCATCGGTGACAGAAGAGAGTAACCACGAGTGGCAAACGGTGAATCGTAGAAAAAAGAAGAGAAAGGATGAAAACGCTACCAATCTAGCTAACAGGAGAACACGGAATAAATTTCCGGAGGCCGTGGCAGTCAAACCGACGGATGTCTCTTATTCCTACGCAGACGTACTAAGGAATATAAAGGCAAAAGTAGACCCAGTTGCTCTAGGGGTGAAAATCTCTAAAACTTGGTAAACGCGAGGCTTGGAATTGTTAATCGATATCGCCAAAGGAAATGAAAAAACGGATGAGCTAAAAGCCGCTATTGCTGAGGCACTTGGAGATGATACTAGTGGTCGAAATATGAGCCGAGGTATCACCATTGAGATAAAAGACCTTGATGACGCTACAGAGGAGAATGAAGTGAATAACGATATCAAAATTGCTATTCCAGAGACCAACTATGATTTGATCAAAATAGAGCTCTCAGAAAACCCTTTGAAGAGACTCAAATTGCCATTACCACAATGCCGGCAACAACTGCAGACACATAACATAAGTGCACAATACTATTCAAGTACAAGCAGGTTTCGTGCACACCAATGCAATTACAGAAATATGTACATGTAAAACAATAAACGTATATAAAACGTACAAAATGTGAATCATAACAATTAAAAATCATAGTACATTTGCATTAAAATATTCTTCTGTGGTATAAAAACAGTTGCTCACAAAAATGATTTAATTTTCGTTTTGAATTGTGTATTATTTAGAATTTAGTTACCAAGTAGTTTATTGTATTAGTTGAAGATTAACGAATTAGTTTTAGATTTAGATAACCTGTATTTAGTATTATAAAGATTATTTTTATACCTAGTATTATGGGCATAAATGTCAGAGTGTCTGCAGTTGACTTTCTTCGTATATATTTCCAGTAAACTGTTGAAAATATACAGGATGGGTAATGACAGAATTTTTTTGTGGAATGAACACAGGTTTACAGTGCTTAAGGTAATGGACGTCCGCAGGAATTTTTTATCTCGTTTCTGCAAATAATAAAAATAATTTTTAAAATTGTTTTTATACATTTACATGAATTCGTATATTTTCACAAGTCAATCATACATTTCATACAAACAGGCTAATTATAGTTGAAAAGAAGTCTGTTATAAGGGACTTAAATACCACTGAAAATAATTTAGTGCGTCATAGTATGACGCACTAAATTGTTTTCAATGTCTTTTACGGAAAAAATAATCCTGAAATCCTGTAAGAAATATTGCAATGTTTTTCTATAATTTTTAAGAAAAATTACATAAATATATTCTAAGCAAATTTAAGATATACTTTTGTGGAATAATATACATAAAACAGTCGGATGGAGAAAATGACGCAATTTAGAGTGTGTAACAAAAATTATAAATAAATTCATTTTCTCCGTTGATACAATATTATCCAAAAAAAATTTGGAAACGTCGACTTTATAATTTTAGTTGCGCATCTTTTAGTGTAGAAAGTTTAATAGTTACGTCATAACAGTTTGCGTCAACAAAGTTTTTATTTGAATGGAACCAGATATTCTTTTTCTATAGAATCTTCAGTTTTCTATTCCACCATATGCCAATAACTATGCAGGGAGGCTTACAGAAAAAAAAATTAATCGTGATAGATAGGAAGGTAGCGAAAAATTCCTGAAGAAAACACCTAATGAAACATTTCCAAACAATATGAAATAAAAATATTCTTAAATACTATGCAATAAATCTGTTTTCTTTATAAAAATGGGAACACAAAATTAAAGGTTTTTATCAGGTAATTGGACAACTTGCAGCTATAAAACACTTACTGACCGTCGACTTGACGGGGGAATGTATAGACAGATAAGCGCATCGCATTTCTTGGCTATCACGTTCACACCCACTGCCCCATGTTGAAAATGAATACTTTAAATACGTAGTATTTATAAAACGTCTATGTGATTAACACGTAAACGTGTGGATTAGTGATTTCCCGGAATTCCAAATTAACGGCAGATAACTATATCGCACAAGGTGTAGAAAAGTGCTTTCGTGCAACGTCAAAGTAAACATTAAGAGACACATTTCCTCAGAGAGTCAAAAAAACTTTGTGAGTGCTAATATTATGATAGTGATAGGCAAACAAATTTTAACTTATTGTTAGATTTAGGGCTGGTTCATCAATGCTTGGTTACCTAAATTATCCGTCCGTTAGTAACTTCTTGGTCAATAGAATTCACCCATTTCACACTAACCAACGGATAATTTTGCTATCCATGCATTGAAAAACCGGGCCTTAGTGGAAATGATAGTTGTGTATAACATATAGTGGATGAAACTAAATAATCCGATATTTAGACAATTTTTGTAAAAGTGTATTAATGGGCAGTATAGCAATGTACAGGTGCCACTAAGAAAATAATATTTATCACAGAGATGTGCCAGTATTAAACAAAAAATTTGGTCTGAATTGAATGACAAATATGTCAGAATTACCGTTGATGAAACCACCAATGCCTGAGAGTGCAAAGTGGCAAATGTTTTAGTGAATGCATTAATATTAGTAGTATACTTTTATTCTTGTGATAGCTAGTTAAAAATATATATGTGTGTGATAGAGTTACATACACCAATACTTGCAGCTCTGTTCGTGTTAACTTTGGATGTTACCGAACTCGCCAAAATAACCACAAGGTAAGATATTGTGTCATATATGCATGAACATATTTACGCGCTAACAGATGTGTTAGCACGTGAACCGGTAAATAGTTTTCTTTTATTAGGTGCATAGCTATTATTTGACTAAAGATCGGGACGCAGCGATAAATGAGGTCAATTTCAGGGATAACCCTAGGTGATGACCTATGGTCAACTCTGAAATTGACATAATTTATCGCTGTGTCCCGATCTTTAGTCTAATAAATAATAGCTATGCACCTAAAAAAACTACTTACCGGTTCTGTGGCGTAGTTGACTAGAGTGCGTGATAGCAAGCATTACTTGAAATATTTCTATCGTAATTGCGCCATCGGCACTGGCAATGCTGGTGAGATTATGTGTCCATGTTTTTTCTAAGTGACAGCTTCGCCTTTGAATTCGGGGGTTATCTAATTTCTGTGATGTTTATTATTATACTATTATTATTATTGTTATTTACAGTTTTAGTGGATTCAGTAGCGTGCTTGCAACTTTACGTTACAAAAGGATATTCTCGGAGCGGCGTGGAAATTTTAAAGTTCCAACATATACATTGTTCTACGATTACTGGTTTAAATAACAGGTCCTTTATCTCACAAACTCTTTATTAATGCTACCGGTTTCTTGATATTTATACTAAAGTATTACCACATCTTCAGGCAACAAGACTAAAAATTGTTAGAAAACATTAGAAGAAAATACATTGAGGAAAAAATTGACGAATATAAGGTTACACTTGTGAATATAAAACTTACGTTAAAATACAAATATACAAAGATTTGTCCACATTTAAAAGCAATATACAGCCAAACAACAAAATACATCACTTTGAAAAAATTAATTTTAGACTGTAAAGTTAAAAAGTTAAAACAAATTAAACTGTCTACAATATATTATCATCTGTTCATAGACTAGTGACAGGTGAATGTGGGGACCTCTATCTTAAAATACATATAAAGTGGTCTTTCAGTTATATGTCACCATGTGAGGTTTCTTACTACTATATTTAATAAGAATTAATTGAACGTACATCTAAAATTCAAAAAATAGCTTAACAAAACCGCAACAACCAACATTCAAGCCCCAAAAACTCTTCTTTTTGCAAAAATAAGTTCTGGATTCCGGGCGTTGGCCAAAGCGGTCCCGGTGAGCTAGTTTTATTGTAAAACAATTATCGATGGCACAAGACAAAACTAAAAACTATGTGGAGTTACAGAGCAAACATCAAAACAAAACTGAAAAGGTCGAAGTGGAATCAGATGTTACCTGTGAATTGAGTGATGTAACTGTGTTTGACTTGATATATCGAAGGATTTCTAAAGACTCCAAGTTATTAAGTAATCCGCCTCTATTAGCCAAGTGTAGTACCTCAAAACCAGTCTCTTGATTAAATGTTTGGCTCTCATTGAGTAAGTGTTCGGTAAACTGTGAAAAACCCGTTTGCAACCTAAAGCATCTAAGATGTTCTTTTAATCTTGTTTTGAAATTTCTGTATGTTCTACCAACGTAAATACTATTACAATCGTTACAGTTAAGCTTATATACTCCACATTTGTCCAGTAATGGAATTTCATCTTTTTGTGTACAAAATATTTATTGAGAGAATTAGATGTTTTAAAAGCAATATTGCAATATTCTAGCTGATATATTTATGCAGAATTTTGAAACTTCTAACATTATGAATAATAATCCAAGGTTTAATAATTTTTTAATATATTATTATCGATATGTAGACGACATTCTGTTATTATGGTCGGGCCATCTACAAGATCTAAATGATTTTGCTAGTCACCTTAACACGCTTCATTTGACAATAAAATTCACTATTGAATTAGAGAATGAAAATAAACAAATAAATTTTCTAGATCTAACCATCACATTAAAAGATAATAAACACAATTTTGACATTTTTAGAAAACCAACTGACACTGGAGTAGTTATTGATAATTTATCTAACCACCCACACCAACATAAAGTAGTAGCTTTTCACTGTTACATAGACAGAATTCTAAAAATTCCTCTAAGTACAGAGTCCTTTAACAGAGAATTAATGATTATTAAACAAATAGCCTCTATTCATAATTTTCCACATAACCTAATTGATAAAATATTAACAAAAAAGCGAAACAGAATTACATCTAATTTAACCTATATCAACGACCCTCTTTATAATACCGCAGTAAATAACAACAAAGAATATTTTCCACTTACATATATAGGACTAGTCTCTTACAGAATAGCTAATATATTTAACAACCATTGCAATATTGCTTTTAAATCATCTAATTCTCTCAATAAATATTTTGTACACAATAAAGATGAAATTCCATTACTGGACAAATGTGGAGTATATAAGCTTAACTGTAACGATTGTAATAGTATTTACGTTGGTAGAACATACAGAAATTTCAAAACAAGATTAAAAGAACATCTTGGATGCTTCAGGTTGCAAACGGGTTTTTCACAGTTTGCCGAACACTTACTCAATGAGTGCCACACATTTAATCAAGAGACTGGTTTTGAGGTACTACACTTGGCTAATAGAGGCGGATTACTTAATAACTTGGAGTCTTTAGAAATCCTTCGATACATCACTCAATTCACAGGTAACATCTGATTCCACTTCGACCTTTTCAGTTTTGTTTTGATGTTTGCTCTGTAACTCCACATAGTTTTTAGTTTTGTCTTGTGCCATCGATAATTGTTTTACAATAAAACTAGCTCACCGGGACCGCTTTGGCCAACGCCCGGAATCCGGAACTTATTTTTGCAAAAAGAAGAGTTTTTGGGGTTTGAGTGTTGGTTGTTGCGGTTTTGTTGAGCTATTTTTTGAATTTTAGATGTACTTTCAATTAATTCTTATTAAATATAGTACTAAGAAACCTCACATGGTGACATAACTGAAAGACCACTTTATATGTATTTTAAGATAGAGGTCCCCACATTCACCTGTCACTAGTCTATGAACAGATGATAATATATTGTAGACAGTTTAATTTGTTTTAACTTTTTAACTTTACAGTCTAAAATTAATTTTTTCGAAGTGATGTATTTTGTTGTTTGGCTGTATATTGCTTTTAAATGTGGACAAATCTTTGTATATTTGTATTTTAACGTAAGTTTTATATTTACAATTTTAACCTTATCTTCGTCAATTTTTTCCTCAATGTATTTTCTTCTAATATTTTCTAACAATTTTTAGTCTTGTTGCCTGAAGATGTGGTAATACTTTAGTATAAATATCACGAAACCGGAAGCATTAATAAAGAGTTTGTGAGATAAAGGACCTATTATTTAAACCAGTAATCGTAGTATTATGGACTCACACGGGTACCACTTCCCTAATATACATTGTTGTTTGAATTCTTGCGCGTACGTCACAATCACAAGCTGTATGAAGTAAAAAAATTGATGGTCATCTTTACTGTTAGGCAGTGGTGTGTACTGATGAACAATACTTTTTATATATTCTAATATTGAGATAGAGCATACCCTAAATTTCACTGGCCGCCACTGAGTACCAGTCAATGGTCAAAAGTAATTTTCAGGTTATGTGATTCATACAGCTACTAATATAATGTCAAAAATATTACGACGCCGCTGAATCAAGTGACAAACAAGCTGGTCAATGAAGCTGAGACATAGGTTCATAATCGTGTATTTGTTCCACCAATTATTAACTTATCGGTCAAATGTCTTAGCCTGCCAAGACATACGTATCTATAGTTGCATATCCTATTATAAATGCATTGCTGCTAACGCAGATCGTAACTAATTTGATACACACGCAAAGATAAAAACAACAAAGTATACATCAAGATGTCTATTGTTATTTTGATTAAGCGTCTGAGACTTTCTGTGAAGATATTCTCATAACGGTAGAAGGATCGTTCAATATTAACAGAAATAATATTAGCGAACCCGTTAAAACGGACAGTATTGTTTACAAAACTCTCAGAGACAACTCTGATGAATATAGCGCAGTTTTACATAATCGGGATTATTATGCATCAAATAAATGAGTTTTCTGTATACTAGCTTGCCGGATATATCATCAATTTTTGAAATGCTGCTTGCACGTTATCGATAATTACGGAAGTTTCTGCAACACACGAAGTGGAGAGCTCTAGTTTCTTATAGCCTCTACTAGAATATTAAACGTTTTATGTATAACTATCAAATTCTTATTGTGATTCTGGCAATGTCGAGTTGTATTATATGACGTTTACACTGCTATAAACTTCGCACTAGTAAGTGCTGTTTACATGTAGTACAATATACGATCTCCCATCTGTAGTAGCTTCTCGATAATTTATTATCACACGGTTTTATTTCTTATATGTATGTCGCACGACGAGATATTTAACGTTTTCACCGAGAAGGCGGTGCGAATTGAACAAGCTAAACTCGGCTAGAGCCTATATTCAGCGTACATCACCGTACATATAAGACAGACACCCTAACTATGTCCGTCATCTACACCAAGGCTTTCAATGATTACACATTAGTTTTGAGAAATTCGGTAACAATAAAGATATTAAAAACAATTTTTTTAATAGAAAAAATAAATATTTGCAGATTGTCTGAAACAACAAAAAAACGTGTCTTAGCCAGTAAATGAATTCTATTGTGGATTCGAAATCATATAACTGATCGTATCTCCTCATTTGATTTAGTTCATCTAAGTCACGAGGACGATGTAAATAAACGCGACTTTTGAGATAACCCCACAAAAGTAATCCAATGACGTAAGGTTTGTAGACCTTGCTGACTATTAAATAGTACTAATCGCGTCAACTAATCCAGCAAACAGTATAATATGGTGGTGCATCGTTCTACTGAAAATTAAGGTTATCCCTACGAGTACCGGTGATTTATTATTGGATACACATCCATTAAACCAGAAAACAAAATAACAAAATCTTTTGTAAAAATTGTAGAACATTTTCAACAGTTACATGTTTTTCGAAAATGAAAATACCTATAACGCTATCCTTAATTACATTGTTTCATATGCTAGCTTTTTGAGGGTGCTGAGTGTGTTTTTCTTGTTTAGTATAAAAGTAGCTTCATTTGAAAATATAATATCGGTTATTACTCGTATTATTACACAACTCCTGCATCTATTCACGAAACCACATTCGCCGGATGGAGTCGATTTTATTTAGCCTGTGTACAAGTTAAATTTTATATGGATGGAATTTTTCTTTGGGCAAGACTTTATAGTGTCTGATGACTAGATACCAGACGATTTCCGTGAGTCCCGGACGGTGTCCAGTCTGTCTGAGCTCTCATGCCCAGAGGTCAAAACAGTAGCTGTGCGTGCGCAGCGATATCTACATTGTGTTTATTCACTGTTTGGTTTATCTATAAACGTCGAAAGTGCAGACATAAATAGTAACGATGTTACTATTTATGTCTATGTCGATAATATCACGGAGGGTGCGAAAAATCAGTACCTGTGGATTTAGATTAACGAAGTCATGGATTTTAAGGGACATAATATCGTATTTTAAGTGCTATTCTGGGTACACCCTTTGAAATTTGCAGTGACGCTTCGGGAATCTGTACTACTTAGTGTACAACTATTATATATTAAAAATAAGTTGAATCGGTGTTATTCAGGGTATTTTATCAGTCAATTTATAAGAATCGTCACTAATAAACTACTTTCATTCTTCTATATATGAAAAAATTCCATTAAAAAAAGTTGTATAGAATGCAAGTTACTTACCAAATTTTAGGAATATAAATTTGCAATGTTGGAACTGCCTCTTTTTAAATAGTAGTCAGTTTTTTGTTAAAAATAAAATAAAACCTTAACAAAAGTTATTTATAATACTAATATATTTTTAAAAAGCTATTTGTGTACATTTTAGTTTTACATCAAGCAAGAATGATCCTCAATTAAAAAATTCGACAATTTGTTGTCCATTATACTTCTTTTTATATATATGTTTAATCACAGTGTATGTGTAAAGCTGTTAGGCTTTTACGAACCATGTATCTCAATAATATGATTCATGTGACTTGTCGGCTCATACCTTGCAATATATACTAATACCTTGAACACAGTACAAGCGTTTTCATGAAATGTTATGACATTCGAGGTATGTATTTAATTATTCCGTATAAAAGATTGTTATTGTTTCTTATCCCATATGCCGCCCCTGCACGCACGGAAATTGTCCGGTGTCTACTGATTACAAACATTCTCATCTAAATCGACTTGCCGAAGACACATATGACGCCTGTCTTAAATCGTTAGTGTTTTTTTCTGTTTGTGAACGGCCACAGTTTTGTTTGTTACGTAATTCCAATATTACTTTTTTCTTAGAATTCCTACAATTTATTTAGATTTATATTTAACAATAAAATAATAAAACAATCAAATTTAAGCTATTCTTTATTTTATTCCCTGTTTACTGACAGCTTACTGCACTGAATTAACTAAGTACCTGCTGATTACTAGAGCCCGTATCTCGAATAACATTGACGTAAAAATCAGTAGCCATATAGGTTTAATATTTTTTATCTCTTTATGGTTTATTGCTGATTCAACTAACTGGAAGAGATTACACGTAATGGTGAGTGCATCGCAGTCGATATTGCTACGATCCCTAAGGTAGTGAAAAGGTGTAAAAAGTGTTTTCACGGATTCCTCAAGATCTATTAGGTCCATTGAGATATTGACTTGGTTTTTGCTCACAAAGATTACCCATACAAATGTCTAAAAACATAAGCAACGCAAAAAAAGTGAGCAAAATCAGTAGATGGCTACATCGACGAGAGGTAGTAGAAAAAAATTGAACGAAATCGGACAATCATTAAATTATAAATGCTATACCATAATCGTGTCAAAATGATAAAATGTTAAATCTGAGGGTTGATTTTTCTCCTAGAACCACACTACCTCGCAGGATTTTTCCAAGTGATTCAAATACAAGGTCCAACCCTCTATATGCAACAGGGGATAAGATATTCTATTTTTACTCCTTTCAACTCTAATTTTCAACATAAAATGCTAAACATCTCAGTATGGAAGCTAGAGGGTTGATTTTTTTCCTGAAGCCCCACTGCCCCGTATAATTTTTTCTGGCAAATCGAATAAAAGAAGTTGAAATATTGATATTTTTGTACATTCATCTTCATTTTCAATACAAAATGCTAAACATCTCAGCTCCTATGAGAGATATGTGGGCAGGGAATCTGTGACGTTATTGACAAAACTTTTAGTATATTGTCCCGAATTCCACGTGGACGAAATCGCAGGTAAACGGCTAGTTAAGTATACTTATACTTCGAGAGATCGAATTTAGATCGAAGATAGCAAATAATAATATTTACGATTTACGATATTTGTGCATAAAGCGGTACATTACTTTACACTGCACTGCACAAATTTTCCTATAAACACTAAGCTAGCGCATTAATAATATTACATAATATGACTATCTTTCAACTGCCTTGACGGTCAGGGACGCTTTTATCTGTTGAGAAACGTAAACAACTCAATAAACGTTTGTGTTATAGATTTATCCCAATTTAAATTAATTTGCGCTTAAACAGTAGAATTTCCTCTCATGTCAACACTGTGTGTGAATGGCAATGCTAGCACCGCCAGAAAGGTGGTAGTAATTTTGACTCTATGAAGCACACTGTTGTTATTCGCAGTTAGTAAAAACATCTCAAGATCTCTTATAAAAGTTATAAAGATTATATCACTGTTACATTGTTAAGTGAGTCAGTGAAAGTTTGTATTGTACAATGTACAACGTTGTGGTGGGCTTGTGTTTTAGTTGTGTCAACAAAGTAAAATATTATTTTTTATATATGGACCACATTCACTAATTCCGTGTTCAATCCACATACAATCCATTACCACCCCGAACAGTTTAAATTGATTTTCACTTTGGTTTATAAAATAAAACTTGTGTATTTAACGATGTTTGAGTTTGTGCAGCAATAATAGTTAGTGGCCGATATTTTTAATTATAACTTTACAAAAGTACTAGAGAACTGTTTTTTTTATAATTTAAAAGTGATTATAAAATAGTTTAGTAATAATGACAATGACATCGAGAAATCACTGTATACCGCATCACCAGTATTGTGTGATTCAGAATCCCCCATTTGAGATACAGACTCTACTGATTACTAATTTCAAATTCGCTACTACTCGTAATGCATTTTTCGAGATGAATCGGCACTCATACAAAAAGGCGTATGTATTTGGCAACTAAAACGCAGTTGCTGCATTTAAATGTAAAAAATGCAGTATAGACTACTCTACTAGTTAGTCTATTAGTTCATCGATCTATGACAAGATTCATAGACAATTTAGAGGGTTTTAGACATTAATACATATTTGCACAAGTCGATCGAACAAATTACATCTACTATTTTTTGTACTGGATGGGAAGGCTCACCGCATCTTTAAAATAAACTTCTCTTTTGTCAATAAAAAGTTTTACCTCCAAAAAATTTCAATAGAATTGGGTTTATATCCCTACGGAATTCACATTTATTCTGCAATACTCGCTTTATTTCGTTTGTTTTTTCTTATGAGGACCCATGTACACATTAAGTTTACATTTCATTGTGTAAATATATTTACAAAGAGGAATGATATTCTATGCCAATATTTCTATTTAGAATGGACCAGTGTCCTTTATTTTTAAATCAGCCATATTTGAAAAATAGCATCGAAAGTAGATTTTTCGCAAAATTATTGCTTCTCATTGACTTTAGTGAAAAAAAGAGTATTATGTATAATTATACTTTTTTACTAATTATAGGCAATTTAGAGATTTATTATCCAATTAATAAGGAAAATGTTTTTAGAACAGTTGTTTGAAATAGTTTTTAGTACGAAATCTTAAAAATCTCCATAGATTCGAAATGTCCTTGCTATCATCTTAAAAAAATGGCAACGTCAACAAGCCGATATGCCGTTTATTGTCATTTCTCCGATATGGCATATCAAATGAAAGAAGGGTACATAGACAAAAAAAAAGAACTCAAATTAACTATAAAATATGTCCGTTTTGCATTTTTAGAATTAAAAAATTTGAGTAATGTAAAATGAACGATTGCCAAAAACATCTTTCGTTGGGTTTAAAATAAACAGCTCTTTTCTGGAAATAAAAATAATAGCTCATAAATATAATTATAGACGTTAAATTTGTTATCAATATCTTTCACATATCAAAGAAGTACAGTAGGGAGTCATATTTTATGTGTTGTTCTTTGTAGGCTCTTATTAACAGTACCTACAATAATTTGCTACTCTGTGATATGATCAGTTTCCTCCAGAAGTATTGGATTGATTGCACTTTTCATACTCTTAGTGGTTTCCGGAATCAAAATTTGACCTCAAGATGAAATTTTCTACTTTTAATTCCTATCTGAAATTGAGTCAATTATCATGTAACGGTGTCTACAATTTCAACATTGTCAAATCGATCATTAGGAGCGAGAAAGGATTCCGATTCAATCCTGTTAATCTCATGATCTACAAATGAATCATACTTAGCACCGATTTTTGTGCAAGAAATTACTTCACATCTTTAATATCCCTTAAGGAAATATAAAATCAGAGTAGTGATTCTGGGCCAGGAACCTATGTTATAGTTATAACTGTTAGACTTTTTTGGTGCAAATTCATATTCCCATTCAGCTACTTCACAGTTTTCAAGGTCAATTTATAATGGGTAACGCTCCATAAAGTGCGAAGAAAATACATTGTCCTACACTTCACAGTATCATTGTCATACATAAGTTCCTGTTTCGAGGAAAGCTTCATTTTCCTACATCGCGTGCAGGAAGATGTATTCTTCTCGTTGAAGATTAGTTTGAAAAACTGACAAATAGATAGTTTTCTTCGCTATGTCAGTCTTCCACATTATATCGACCACTACTATCCGTCAGCACTCCTCGAGGAACTATTACTAAATGGTTAGGCAAGCAGCTACTTCCCACTGACAGGAGATTGTAGTTTACATAATATATCATGCTAGACCATAGTCTGGTACTTAAAGCCATAACATGGTTACTTCTCCATAATCACTAATAAATCTGATTTCATGTGGCTGCCATGAGATGAGAGGAAGCTATTTATATAGGATTGCGAGTCAGATATGCATGAATCAGTAATCATTATCAAGGCGTTTTTTGCATAAAAGTCGCGGTAAATAATGAATCAAGGATATTTTTCACTATGAGCAACTCTTCTTATGATATTTGTAGGTATCTTCGAAAGTAAGAGTTTGTTCTTATCATTTTTTGAAATTGACCCGTAAATGTACGACCCATTTCACTATTTTTGTCACACTCATTTAACACCAAGCAAAGATAGTTACCAGAATATGAACATCCAAGTCAAAAATATTCGTTCATTTACATCTATCCTGACAACAATTCATAGACACAGTGTATACCAATATCTCTGATACATAAAAATGAAAAGATTGTTAAAGATAGCCAAATAATTACAATGTAGCCTACTAATACCAGTAACGATCTTTTTTGAATCTTTACAATTTATATAAATAAGTAAAATATTTGATGTAGATAAAGTGATGCTTTTGTGAGTAGAAGTTTATTTACATTTGGGAAATGGAAATTAATAGTATTTTCCATTTTCAACCATTTCATTTGTATACAGCTTGCAAAGATAAGACCGTGTTTTCACAAACTACATAGAAAGCAATAGCAAGAAGTTATTATGTACTTTGTATATGCATATTTTTCCTAGACACAAGCGGTGATTGTAAATAATATTCAAGTAATTGTTTACTGTCCTACATTTAAATGTATTTACATTAAATGTTATCATTCCTTAGTTAAGATTATTCGTCTATAATGGGTTATAGTTCAGATTTCTTCCTAGGTTAGTTTAAATTAAATTTACATAACGTTAATTAAAAAATAAGTAAAATAACTAAAAGAACCAAATTCCTGAGCACTGCTATTATCGATTTCTTCAGAAATGTGTGGTTGGAAACCCGACCAGATAGATAACGAGTAAGTGATAAGTGACGGGGAGAAATGATACTATAATGGATTGTAGTTAAAATCGATCCAAATCTGATAAAATTCCCACGAAAATTGGCGTACACGTAAAGTCTGTCTTTCTTTTTACCATATTAAAGATCCTGAAATTTTGAAGTATAGCTTTCGCCGTTATCTTGGAAAAATGGCTTTCAAAATTAGTTTCTGCGAGAATTTTCGTTTAAGTAGTAGGTACAAGAAAAGGCAGCATGCGAATTTAAAAAAAAAAACTATTTCTCTGCAGAATATCCAACAATTTTTTTTATTATCATAAAAGATTTTAATTCTAAATCATGATAGAGTAACTTTTTCCAATATTTGTCAGAACTAAAATATTTAAAATGGCAAAGCGATCGAGTTACGGCGAACATTTGTGTGACACTCATGGACATGGCAGAAAATTATATTTTCGACAGATTTATTTTCTCACGGACTATAAAAATGACAATACGGACATTTTCATATTCGCCTTTATCCAATTTTCTCCATTAACAGTAGGTTTCCTCGGCTTACAGTAAACAAGACATAATACATGTTACATGTAAACAAGATCTCATTTCTATTAGTGAATGAAGTGTTGTAGAGCTTTGCCTGGAAATAACTGGCATCAAAGACGCTGTCTGAATATAAAATGCACCAGAAAAACAAAAGAATGACAACATCAATAACTGAATGCAAGTAAAGAAATTATCTGAAAGCATATATCGTCCTTACGTTTTCGACCGTAACAGTGCATTATGGAATATATGTTTTCAAGATCTTTGTGCATATCCGTATTTATACATGACTCTAGTAGTCGCAGTCTGATGACCCAGAAGACTACAACGGTACGACGAATGTGCACTTTGGGACTGTAAATAGCATAATATTATGTTCATGTTCGGTGATGAATCTTTTTATTTTTAATTCCGTGGTCCATAACGCACTTGCAAGGATGTGGAAATTATGATATGGGAAGCAATTTGTTACAGTAGTAGACTTGTCTAGGTTTTGTTTCTGACAATGAAATAAATAGTCACTCTCGGTATATTTAAACCAAAGAAAGTTTCTTTATAAGCAAGCTTAATAAGTAAGCTTGAAAATTTGAACATCATGTGACATTTTTGGACATCATACACAATACACGGAGAAAAATTTGTGTGACAGCTTATCCCAACTGTAAAACATTACACTCCAAATTGATCTTAAAAAAAGTGACAGGAACAATTGGTGCAAATTAGTATATTTTTGGAGTAATTATTATCTTGTACAGGGTGGACAAATTTTGACGTTTGTATAGGGTAACTCGGTTAGTTTATACGAAGTCAATTGAAATTAGTCATTGTTAAAGCACAGGACTGTGCGCACTTAACTTGATATTTTGTCCTATGTATTTAGCAATGGTATCGAGAATCAAATGGTAGTTGAAATTGTGCAGGCGAGTCCGAGACTGGCAATGTAATCAGCCTGAACGGACCATCTACTACTGCACGTGTTTTAGAGATAATAAAACGGACAGGCCCACTAGTATAAAAAAACTCATTAAATCGTTTCTCCGCAATTACGGAAACTTGTGAAATGTGCCGGCATTGGCTATGTTTTGAGGACGATGGGCGACGATTGGCTGGGATTAGGATATTCGTCAATCCGGTTGGTCGGTAGGTGTTTGAGTTTATATCAGTCAGGAGTCAACGTGGACTCGGATGTTACCTATTTATTTATTACATTTGTCCAGTGCAGTGCAGAAATACCTATTATAATATCAAGGTGGTTCGGTTTATACTTAGTGTTCATATTGGTAAATATTTATTACTACATAAAAGGTATTTAAGATATTGTATTAGGTATTTACTAATTTACCATGGCTTTCTGGAGACCATTTGAAACAGAAGATAATATAATAACGCCCAAAAATCCAGAAATAGTTGAGCCTGTTATTGTCGAGGAAGACGAAATAAATTTAGAGTTTCAAAATAAAGATTTACACGTACAAAGTCAACGCATTATTTTAAATATATATGAACGTTTAAAAATCGAAAATCGTGAAAATGTGAGAAAGAAATAATAGAACGTATTAACGAATTAACTAAAATATCAATATCAACAATTTATCGTGTAATTAAAAAAGGAGATGTTATAGATCACGGTACAAATTGGAAACGGAAAAATATGAAATTAAAAAATATTGATGATGCTACCAAAGATGTAATACGGCGTATAATTTATAATATGTATGAAAAAAATATAGTTCCTACGTTAAAAATGATTCGAGAAAAATTAAGCGATTATCCTGATTATAATTATAGTTCTTTAGATACACTACGAAATGTTTTATTAGAATGCGGTTTTAAACATAAAAAATTTGACAGTCGTATGGTAATTATGGAATCACGACGTATAGTAGCACTTCGGGTAGATTACTTGGAAAAAATCAGAGAATATCGTAAACTAAACAGGCATATAGTGTATCTAGATGCGCCGATTATAATTCAACCGGGTAATGATTCCTCTTCAGAAAGTGAAGATTCGGACGCGTCAACTTTTAGCCTTTAACTTTTTTAATATACATATATTTTCAGAACAAAATATTTAGATATTATATTAGGTATGAAGTTTACTTTTTTATTGTTACATTTCTTGGAATATATTTTATTTAGTTGACAAGAAATTTTAATTTAAGTTACTTTATTCTAGACATATTTTAATTTTGTTTTTATTTATGTTTTATCTAAACAAATATTTATTTTTGTGGTACTAATTCTTTGCTTTGGTTAAGAAACTTACATTTTTATTTTTATTTTAGAAGAAACTTTTATTTTATTTTTTACTATATAACTACCTTGCCCCTCGCTAATCTAACCTGTCCCATTCCCTCATCCTGGCAAGGATATGTTCATACCTTCTCGTTGGTCCTTGCAGAGCAATAACATATTTCAATATAGTATGGGTTAACTTTAAAACTAAACCCAATAAATTTAAATATTTAGACTATATCTAAAACTGATATAATATTTCAAAAATATTTTATTGGCGAAATGAACAAAAATAGCCTATCTAATAAACAAAAAATAATAAAAATCAATACAATTTTCAAACAAGTATAACATTTTCTTATGACAAGAATTTCTATTTACCTCCGCCCATGTACAATAAAGAGATGCCGACGGTTTTTGCAGGCTTTTAGTTTTTATACGATTTCAATTGACTTCGTACAAAGTATACCTGTAAGAGATACAAAAAAAATTTAACACATGGATCTCTTTTTTTGAGACAAATTCACTGGCTAAAACAAAAATTTGCTATCGTCTTTTGTTTTCGAGTTATAAACAAAAGTTCGATTTTTCGACTTTTAGACACATTTCAATATCTTGGTTGTTTGAAAAGTTATGAAAAAACAGCTTTTACATTCTTCAGGCACTTTTTCTGTATAATACAGTGGCGTTGAGAAAATTTAAAAAAAAGTGCAATTTCGAGTTATGGCATAAAGTTGTATTTTTTTAAATGGGAATCATAGTTGACTATGGTTTAGTTAAAATGGAAATTTTTTTCTCTTTCAAACTCTGTATCATATGTGGGGTCGCTTTTGATGTGTAAGTATTTAATAGCGAAAATAATCTTTTAGTAGATTACTTTTTGCGTTTTTTTATATTTATTCCAAGTAGGCGTGTGTCATCTATGAGAGTGTTTATCCGTTTGTCAGTAAATTGCATATTAATAATTTTGTTTCCGTTATAATTACACCTCATTTAATCGTAAAAGTGAAGATGTCTTAGGAAAATTACGAGAAATATGATATACTAAAATGCTTTATTCAAAGTAATAACAATTGTGATATTGCATCCGAAATATATTTCAATTGCTATCTAGAAAGAAGACATTCTAATAAAGGTATTTTTAAGAGGTTAAAAGAAAATCTCATTAATTGTGGGTCCTTCAACAAGCCAAGACCAAAAATCAGATATTAATATCTAATTTTATAATACATTACAATTACAAAATAAAAATTCAAATCAAAGTAAATGTTCAAACTGATGTCCGTTATGTTCGATATATAAATTACACTTCTTAACACTCTAAACTGTATTATAAATATGAAGATTTAAAATGGAATTCATACAGTCTATAAAGTGTTGTCTAAGTTTATTTATGTCGGTACTGGTTTTCTTGTATAATTTGTCTTTAATGTGGCCCAAAAGAAAAAATCCATTGGTGTTAAGTCAGGTGATCGTGGTGGCCACCTCACTGGTCCGTTACTTCCCATCCAGTTATTTCCAAAATTAGTACTTAACAATTCTGAAACGGTCCTGATATTATGAGGTGGTGCACCATCTTGTTGGTAGAACTAATTTCTTGCCTCAGTTAAGGGTAGATTGTCCATAAATTCCTCAATAATTTTCTGGTGTAATATTTCGTAGTACCGTTGGCCATTAAGAGTTTCTTGATATATGTGATATGTCAAAACACGATTGCCACGTAGAACACACCAAACATAAAAACCAAAGCGTCCTTGAGATCGCACGTTAACGGTACGGTGACGGTTGATATCAGACCAATAGTGCTCGTTATGCCTGTTGAAAATTCCTGCTCTGCTAATGTAGGCTTCATCTGTCCAAACTACATTTCTAGAGACGAATCGATTTTGTTGACTTTTTTGACGATACCATATTATGCAAAACTCCAATCGTCATTGAAAATCAGTTGGTTGCAGGTGATGTTGTTTCCTTATTATATAAGTCCTAAATTTGTGTGTCTTCAAGATACCCAAAGCGTGACGTCTTGAAATCCCAGAAATCAGCTTCAATTTGATGACTTGAAACTGAAGGATTTGCAACCACCATTCCTATTACAGTGAGTCTCTTCAGCATCTCTAATGTTGTAATTTTTTGGTCTTGACTTGTAGAATGACCAACAATTAATGAGATTTTCTTTTAACCTCTTGAAAATAGCTTTATTAGGTTGTCTTCTTTCTATATAGCGATTGAAATATATTTCGGATGCAATATCACAATTGTTATCACTTTGATTAAAGCATTCTAGCATATCATATTTCTCGTAAAATTCGTAAGACAACTTCACTTTTACAATTAAATCGGGTGTTATTATGACGGAAACAAAATTATTAATATGCAATTTACTGAAAAACGGATAAACACTGTCATAGATAACACACGCCTACTTGGAATATGATATCTGCACAAACTCTGGTTTTTGTTTCAAAACTTTGCACCGTAGTAGTGTTTTTAAACATCGAGGAGAAAATTCGTCTGGTTTCATAACAGTGTCTTGTTTTTCAGTAAAAGGAGTAACTATTTTAGAAGCATCAGATGTCTCCTCGTCCATACCAATCCCTAGGAGCCGTTTTTAAATTCTTTTAATAGTTTATGTGAGTTTTTTTTTTTTTCGGGTAGCGACCCTCTACACCATTTTTTACCATGTTTAGATATAGGGGCTTTTATTTTTACATATGCAGCCAACACAACAGCATCCATAGCTACATCTTCTTCACGCGACATGGTTTAATTATTATTTAAATTATTATGAAAAAACAATAAACAATTTTTACGACCATTTTGTTGTTGAGAAACGCTGTTTCCTTTTCATTTGAAATAGGTATTCCAGCTGATCTAAAGTTTTGATCTATACAGGCAACCACGAATAAAGTATGAGCATCTGTGGGGACCTTTATACGTAATATACTACAACTTTTCGGTACCAAGTTTGAATATCGTCGCTGACATGTGTAAAAGGCACAATTCTGCGCTCTCAATTTGACATTAAAGTTTCTGAACTAACGAAATTTAGTTTTGAACTTTGGTTAAGCCAAAACCAATTGTTTCTAACTTGCAACTTAGTACAACGATATGACATCTGTATTGAATGTGGGTTTCGCAAAGTTCCTTAGAAGCCTGATTTGTGTAAATCAGATTATTGAAATTTCATTATGTGTTAACGCTCTTGTTAAATTCCTCTAGTTTGCTCCTCATTATGATGAAACCAGGAAATATAATGTTTAGATAATAATCATAATCTGTGTCTCATAAATACTATCACATAAATTAATTTTATTAATTTTAATTTTAACATAAACAAGCATTGTTATCATGTAATTTTTTTACGAGAGTTACGGGAGTTCATAACAACCAATTTTACAGATTAACTAAAAACTACCCTAATAAAAGTTTGAGAATTACTGAGATATTTTACAAATAGTTATAAATACTAAAAAGTAATACCTAAATACAGTATATCAAAAGTCGTAATTATCTCACTTTATTTAACTTAAAATTAAACAAAATTTCCACACATACTTCTTGATGATTTATAAAATTTGTATCACACAAAGAGAAGTGATTACACTTTAATTGCGATTGCTCACTAGTAAAATATTATTAATAAATGGAAATTCTTCTTGAGACCGTCGAGTAGTGAACTCGTGGATTTATACTAATTTATGGAGAAGTTTTGCAAAATGCCACTGAAATTTCTAACGCTACGCGAGGCTCAATTTTATATACTATTTCACAACCAACTTGTATAAGCCTTACAACATGAAGATCATTCCTATCGTATTCAATTTTGTGAGTGGATTTTACAGCAAGAAAATGAGAACCCGAATTTTGTAACATGTTATGCTGAAATGCTGTTTATGATAAAGCAGAAATTGGTTTAACACGAACTCAAAAATGGTTGAAGATAAATCGCTTAAGATTAAACTTAACAAAAACCAATTTATTGGATTTTTCCGTATCAGTACTAGATTAGGATTGGTTAAAATAACAAACTTAAAATACATGAATATAAAATAAATATAATGTTAAAAATTGCATTTGTAATCGAAAAAATTAATTTTGTTAAATATCTTGGGATAATTAATATTTTAATAATATTGTAATACTAATATTATTATTATGTACTATGTTTATTATTTTGGGTAGTAAATAAAGAATATTATTAATATTAATGGTTGATTAATATCTGAAATAGAAAAATCATAGAGTATCTACCGAAGAGGGTTGAAACCTATGATGTGAAGGTAACACTGACGTGGTTTTTCACAAAACACTAGAACACCATAATACAGTGTAATCGATGCGCGTTTCGCCAATAAAGTCGGCATCCTATTTACATGTAAATTATTGTTACAGTTTGGTGGACCGTGACTAACTAACCAATAAAGTGGGCTGTATGGGATGGGTCCTGTGTCACTATTCATACTATTTTACATTTTATAATTTCCAAGCTGAAATGTATTTATTACATTCCTAATTAATCTTAAATTGCTACTATCTTATTTATGGTTATTCTCAAACCCATGTTGAGAAACACTGGACTTACCTGTTCTACGATATTTGAGATGAGCTATATGTTCTTTGAATCTAGTTTGAATTGAGCGTCTAGTTTGTCCAACATACTTTTGATGACAGTCCTTCCTAATTTCGTAAATCCCCGACTTTTCGTCTGTTTCAATTTTGTCTTTTGGATTGCCTAAAAGTTGTTGTAGTTTAATTCCCGATGAATGTACCAGTGTCAAACCTATACCTTTAAAAACCTTACCAATACAACTGGTGAACCGAGGATAGCATGGAATCGATAGAAAGTTCAGATTTTAGCCTTCATTTTGAGAGGTTACTTACATCTATATTCCTAATCAATGTCTAATCTTTTTCAGACCTCTCCTTATTGAGGAGGAAGCTTAATAGGCGATAAATTAGAAAATTAAAACTCGCTATTTTGTGTTGAAGACAATTTTGAAAGTCTTTAGGAATACATTTTAAAGTATTAGTGTCATTTCTGTATATGGCAAATTCTTTTTTTCACTATTTTTTCTTTATTAATACATCTAAAAATAGTAGTTGTCCACAGTTTTCAATTTAATATGTGTATTTAACAAGCGCGAAATGATTATTTAATTTAGAAAGGAAGTTGTCAATATAAGTGCCTTCTTTATCAAACACTGCATAGGAGATTACATGTATATTATCCAAATGAACCTAGGTTGTACTACTTGCATAAGATAATACATAAACCAGGAAAGTCGGTGCGTCCTTATGTTTCAGCAATTGGAATACCTACTTACCACTTATCAAAACGATTGACAGAGTTCGAAAGTTTACCCATCACACCCCCTAGTTTTTCTGTGATTAATTGCAATGATTTCATTAATAGGATGGAAAAATATCCAGTTAGTTGCCAGAAGGTGAAATTTTGATCTCCTTTGACGTATGTTCATTGTTTCCAAGTGATACCAGATACCTTGACCAGACCAGTCTCTTCATGAACAGATTGGAGGCAGAAGTAAAAAAAGAATTCGAGTATTTCCCCCAGGGTATGGCTTAGGTACGTAGATGATATTTTTACAGTGTTTGGTACAAAAGTCACTGATACTGACAACTTTGTTTCTAAAAGAAACAGTCATTTCGCGTCAGTTAAATTCACATATGAAATTGAAAACTATGGACAACTTCTATTTTTATATGGATTAATTTTCATAAATAGTGAAAATAAGTTAGAATTTGACATATTTTGTATATGTGCTGATATATGGTGATGTGATAGCAGTACTTTAAAACATATCCGTAAGGAATCTCACCATTGTGCTCAACAAAAAAATGGTGAGTTTTAGTTTTCTAATTCATTGCCTTTTAAGGTTCCTCCTCAATAAGAAAAGTTTGAGAAGAAAAGGCCTTGATTAAGGATACAGCTGTAAGTGATGGGATATTCTGTAAATTTAGTTGAAAAAAAATTATGGCATGTAAATTTTCAGGCACTTCGGAATTCCTTGATCATTCAAAATTAAAGAAAAAATCCGAAATTTGTATCGATTCCATGCGGTCCTCGATTCACTCGTGATATTGGTAAGATTTTTAAAGATATGGGTATGACAATGACACATTCATCAGGAAATAAACTACAACTTTTAGGCAATCCAAAAGACAAAATTGAAACAAATGAAAAGTCGGGGAATTACGACATTGGCTGTAAAGACCGTAATATATGTTGGACAAACTAGACTAACAATTCAAGCTAGATTCAAGGAGCATATGTCTGATTTCAAATATTGTCGAGCAGATAAGTCTGTGTTGCCTAATATGCGTTTTAAAACCATAAAATAGAAAGTAGCAATTTAAGAGTAACTGGGAATGTAACAAATACTAGACATCTGGATGCATTTAAATGCTTAGGAATTACAAAATGCAAAAATACCATATAGTGATAGAGGCCTAATTATATATAGTCTGCTCTATTGGTTAGTTAGGCGCGGTTCACCGAATCGTAACAATAATTTAGGTATAAATAGGATCCATTGTGAGCATAAGGTGTTTTAATCTTCTCCAGATAATGCTAACTTGGTTGGCGAAACGCGAGTCGAGAGCAGTATATGGTGTTTTGTTGAAAACAACATCAGTGTCATAGATTATCTCACAAAAAGACTTGGGAGTTGTAACGAAATTGCAAGCTATTTCATTCCAGTGTGTTGTGTTCCACGATGAATTAAGTTTCAGCCAGTCTAGTCTAGATGGTGCCACTGATTTCTACTGGAACAGTTGGGTTTGCAGATTTTTGCACTAAATATCTATCTATCTTTATTACTCATACTCTACTCTCAAATGTCTGTCTCTTTCCAAACTATAATCGAGTTTAAGTAGCAGAATACTACGATGCTACTTTCTTCTTACTAGTGCAGCGTTCAGATTGAAACCATCTCTAATTCGGCGGTCTGGTAAAATTTATATGTTTTCTGGTATTATCTTGTGATTTTAGGGTAATCATTATTTAAAAAGTTGCTATATTGATTTAAAGTACCTTTGAGGTAATTTTCATAATAATATTGTACCGTAATTATCTTAATTTACGCCTTGGGCAAATTTACCTTTCGGTGATCAGTTCAACTTGGTTGTTCTTTGGAACGGCCATCATTGATATTGATTAGTATCAATTTATCGTGCCTTGCTGGCAATTTATCTAATATTACTTTGATATTGTAATACTGTCATGTGTTAATTTAAACTAACTTTCGGTTATTGTAAATTTTAGATTTACTTGGCAACGGATGTCGCCATTTTGTATCATAGTTAGTTGTTTTCTGTCTTTGCCTGTTGATGTTTTAGGTCACTTAGCTACGTTGGTAGCACTCTGAAAGTGGTGACTGGTGATATTTGGAGATTGGTACACCTGGTTGGACAAACCTATTTGTTTATAACCTTTGTGAAAATTATCTAACTTGGTGCATTTGTTTTGTGGTGGATTATTTTATACCAGTGCATATATTTATCAACCAGATCTCAGAAACGTAAGGTTTTTCTAAATTTAAAATATCGAATGCTTGAACGTTTCCTTAGTAGTTATTCAGGAACGCTACTCTAGTGCAAAGAGAATATCCTTATATTCTCTTTGTCTAGTGGAACCTTGCCTAGTTCTCTGGCAATGATACCTGCCTAGTTATCTGGCACTTGATTAACTTTTAATTATCTAAACTAAACATATAGTCAAGTATATATCTTTATTTAACTTTATCTGCAATTCCTTAGAACCTCTCTCCGAGGAACTAATAAATAATTTAATTTAACGTTACCTTCAAGTTGAAAACTATCATATTGTTTTATATTTAGCAAATATTTATTTACGTTATCTTTCTAGTTGTCTGTCTGTATACAGACATTCTAAATTCTATTTTCTTGAAGCTTAACTTCTTTTAGTACAAAAATATCTTAACATTTAGTGAATACCTATTTCACTTGTTTATTATCGTAGCTACACCTAGTTTATTTGTTGGACTAGTATTTTTTTCTATTTAACGTAACTTTTATTGATACTTAAGTTGGTTGAAGTCTTCAACTTCCTAAAATATTGTAGGATACCGATCCTAGTTTGTTTAGTTTGCAATTTACTCTGTAAATTTGTGTTAACTCATATTTTGTCTACGTAGCTAGACAATTCAAACGTCACAGCTTTTAATTTTGTTTTGCCTATAATACTGATCTCATAAAACTCTCCCCTTTTTATGTAAATACCTGGACCAAGAGAAGGGGATAACTGGTGGATCGAACTGATCATTATATACAGGGTGAAGCAAAAAAACTATATTTTACACAACTGGCATTTTTTTTCTCAAGGGTAACTGCAGTACTGACAGTGGTGAGTCAAATTGACACCGAACCCATTAAAAGCTAAGCCGTTGGTGGATTCTTCGCTGGACTAACCCATTGGAAATACATAAGATCTTCGTCCCCAGTGAAACTTTTATTTGGTCAGAAGAAATTTGTGAGAGATCAGTAACTCTAATTTTTTTGTATTCTCTCAATAACATCATTTCATATCATTTTTCTTGTGGTCTATTGGTCTTCAACCACGTAGATTTTTTCTTTGATTTGTAAATATTGTACATCACATATACTAGTCTTGATTATACTTTTTATAAAATAATATCTTTTTATTCCACTTCCTTACCAACCGAATTCAAGTTTTAACGTTATCTTTACCTTTTAAAATAAAATTTTAATTATTTGGTACTTGCAAAAGTCCTGGCGCCCAGCCTAGATTTTGGTGATAACTCAAATCAATCTAAGCCCTTATTCACGACCTGCTCACTGAGCTACCGGTTCATAAGTACAACCCCCAGCTTATTGTGTTATGCCAACAATTGGACGGGGGGTGTTGCAGAGTTTAATATGTAAATTTTATCAACTACGAACATCAATTCAAAAAATTTGGTCGTGAGCTCTGGCGTATTGGCTAAATCGATAAATTAGATATTGCATTACCATTTGGGGTACACTATGTAAAAATTCGATAAATACTTAGAGGTAATACTGAATACAAAACTCAATTTAGAGATTGTATTGAAAAAACTAAAACTGAACTTATTTACGAAAAACTGGGTTATTTAGCATTAAGAAGGTTTACGCTTAACTTTATTATATGAGTATTTAGAAACAAAGCTTTAGATATTTTGCCAGTCATACCAGATTCGTGGAAGAGTAGTTAATTCAGGATCCCCTTTTCAGAAAATTGCATACGTAAAGGTTTGTATTTTTCATGTACTGAAAATATATATAATTTAACATCGAATTTAAAAATATAAATTTTAGTAAAATTAAAAATATTTTATCTTACATTTTATGATAAATTTTATTTATTTATCCTTCGACATCTTTTACTTTGTTCCTTCTTAGTTTAATTTAGACATTATTTTTGTAGTTTATTTTTTTTTGTTTTTTTTATTTACCAAAATATATACAAAGTAATTATGTGTACACTTAAGGTTAGCTCGACGAACAGGTACTTTCATTTAGGTAACTAACCAAAGTATTATATATATTTTGCTGTACTTGGTTTTGTAAATGGAAATGTACACAAATACCACAAATAAATTTGATTTGATTCTATTTGATTATTTACGGATATAATCATGTTTACTCGTAATGGGTTATTTAATTTTCATAATAGCAGAGTAATAGTCATCTGACAACAGAACGAGTTCCATCAGATTAGAAATTCTTTTATACGCCAAACGAGATTATGTTTACAAGTGAAAGGAGATGAGATAATTTCGAATAATTACTGTGAGCCAATGGTCCTAAAATAGGGTGAAAAAAATTATTTTGTTATTTTTAAATTACATTTATTTTCTTATAGTGCAATAATTATATTTAATCATTTAAAATACCCTATTTAATACCATAGAATAGTAAACATTCTGTATATACATATACATGATTTTCTGTGAAATATATTAGAGAAAAAAAATATTATAACGAAGTACACGTTACAGTTTTAAATGAAAAGGTTTTATGGATATACAAATATAAACTCCATAGGTGTTAACGGTTAAGAATATAATAATAAGAATATAATAATCTGAATAAAATCCGGTAAATGTAAAAAAGGTAAAAATCAAGCACACAAATTTAAACAAAACTACTGTTAAGAACTGTCAATTGCTTTCTTGTCTGTTCTGTCACTCTGCGGTCACTTGGGAACATTTCGATTGGTAACCCTGTTCGGTCTACCATAGAACAACCGCCGACAATCGAGGGCAGCGCACTTAGAGTATTGTTACCAGTGTTGACAATCGTAAATGCACTTTTTACCCTGAATATTCAACAAAAATCCCCAAAATTCCCCAAAGTTTAATTCAAATCCCCTAAAAATCCCCGATGAAATTTTTTATGAACAGCAACAAAATACAAATGTACTCGAACAATACAAGACACTTTTTTGTAAATAATTTATTGAAAACAATTAAAAGTCGGTACAGAAAATAATACTTATAAATATAAAACAATTCGATAATAAAAAAATATTAAAAGGCGACAATAATAAAAACATATTCAAATACAAAAGAGGGAAGTAATTTGAATAAAAATAAATGAGTAGCACATTTCTAATAATATAAATTATTATCGTTTCTTTAATATGGTAATGTTGTTACCATGGCTTACTTATAAAATAATTAAGTTAAAAGTAAGGTTAGGTTTCATGTTACAATTTGAATTATGGATTGAGCCCAGTTCAATTGATGTACCGGTCAACTCATCTGAACTGATGCAATGAGGGCTACTGTTTTTAGGCTCACAAGTTGGCGCCACTGGCGAGTAAGGTGGCTGTCAAAAGTTATTGTTAGATACGGAACAAGTTCATAGGGTTTTATTATAATTATTTTGTACACGAGTAAATAAAAAAATTAGTTAATTATGCCTCAGTGATGTACGGCTCCATTTTGTTCGGGAACAAGAAGCGGACATATGTTGCCGAGAGACAAAACTCTCCTGAAACAATGGTTGGTAGCGATTCGCAGGAATAACTTTACTCCTTTGAAACATTCGCGTGTTTGTAAGAAACATTATAATTCTGACGATTATGCGTTGCCAAAGGAGCCTACTACAGAAAATCATAAGTAATAATCATGCACATTCGTTGTTTTCATCATGTTCATGCTTGATATAACCTAACTTTAATGACATAAAGCACCTCTGAGAGATACAATAATTTTCCTACTGAGCAAGTAAATTACTACTTTCCCCTTCTGTCATCATTGTGTTAAATGTTTTTCAGCTAATTTTATAAAAATAACTAAAACCCGCGTTAAAAAGCTATACCAAACATTAGCGTTCAGTGACATTTACCTTACCCTACGCTAGCGCCTCTTGTGGTGAATTCAAGCGCGGTAGCCCCCATTCGTTCATTTTTAAAGTGATTTACAAATAACAAATATTTTGTTTCTGATTGCTGAATATCTTGTAAAGGTTGGACTATTTACACGAAAATTCCCAACAAGTCCCTAATTTAAAATAATACCCAAGGCACTAAGGAATTCCCCAAATTTTGGGTAAATACCTAATGATTGGCACCACTGATTATTACACTCCCCTTCTGTTTGCCGTAAGCGTCCTTGCAAGTGTGGAAATGGGATGAACCCCAAGAAACCGCATTTCATAAGTTGAAAATGGCACTACTGCTCCTATTTTAAGACAAGCAGACGGAAACTTGCCATATGTATTACGAACTGATTCAAGCAATTACGCGCTCGGAGCTTGTTTACTTCAGGGGGAGCCCCCGGACGAGAGACCCATTGGACTATTTAAATCTGCTGAGAAAAATTATAATACAATTGAGCGCGAGGCTTTAGCTTTAGTCTGGGCGTTGAATCATTTTAAGGGATACGTAGATTTTTCCAAAGTAACAGTTGGTACAGACCATCATCCTCTACGCTGTCTAGCCCGATGGGCGCTGCAGCTACAGTCATATGATTTACAGATAACATACAGTCTTGGCAAGTGTAACATAGTAATCGATACTTTATCACGTCCACCTCTTTCCGATGGCCAAGAAACAGGGTGTCAAGTTACTGTGCAATTGCCACGACACACACCTGTCGAAGTTCGTGACAGTCAGTTAAGTGATCCCGAGATAGCTAAGATCATACATGACATGAAAGCGGCCACAGATTAAACCAAGGCTCGACGTTGAATAGAACGAGGCTATCTACTCGAGAAAGGCGTTCTTTATCGTTATGTCCCCAATAGTGACACAGAGGAAGCACATTTTATTGTCCCCGAGCAGAGACGCAAATCAGTGTTACAGGAATATAATGATTCCCCAACTTCATGCCATGATAGTGTAGAAAGAACAATGAACCGAATAAAGGCGCACTTTTATAGGCCCGGTATGAGACGATAAGTAACGGATTATGTGAAAACTTGCATAGAATGTCAACGGTTTAAACTCACCAATTTAAAACCAGCTGGAACTTTAGAAACACCCATTCCAGCTACTCGATTCGAAATTATATCGGTAGACTTCTTTGGACCATTACCGGAAACTGTCAGAGGAAACCGCTGGATAATAATAATTGAAGATACCGCCTCTAAGTGGTTCGAGTTACTCGCTCTTTCTGAAGCCACTGCCATCGCTACAGCTTGTATCTTAATTGAAGAAATTTGCCTGCTCTATAGAATTCCAGAGTGCTTTCGCATAGAACAATATTTCAACTGCATTTTACCGTCCATTCTCGAATCCAGTGGAGCGAAAAAACCACGACCTTAAACCACGACTGGCCATACTTGCCCAAGAAGATCATGCTTCATGGGACCAGTTCTTACCTGGAATCAGATGCACCTTGAATACAGCAGTATGTCAAAACACTGGCCAAACTCCTGCCTTTTTGACATTCGGCCGAAACTTTCGCTCTGCTTATGAAGTAACACGATTTACAGACTATCACCCAACAAGAAAATTTTATACTTGCCATAACTCTTTAATTGCGCACTCTAAGTAAGTACCTATCTGAGGCTAGAGATATAAACAAACACCAGCAGGATCGCCAGAAAGAGTATGCAGATTCTCACCGCAGGACCATCCCAGCTTTCGAGCCCAATGATTTGGTCTTGTTGAGAACTCACGTGCTGAGTAAGGCAAGTTATAACACAGTTATAACAACGATATAACAATGTTATAATGTCCAAGTTCATACCAAAACGTGATAAACCGTCATCTCAAAAAGGATTTCTACCAACTTCTATGAATTTATTAAGGTTATTAATAAATAAACCTATATACTTATTTTTAAACAAAGTCACCGATTAAGTTGCACTGCTGTAGATTACTTAATAACAAACTTGCTTGCAAACTTAACTGCACATGATATATTTGATTCAGTACTTTCAGATCACACAGCGCAGTCTCTCATATGAAAAATGATAACTACAGCTAAAAAAAAATGTCCAATATACCATACACACATAAAAGACATTTTAATCAGGAGTCAATAAGTGAATTTAAGACACTATTTAGTTCAGAATATCTGTATCTTAATAGCGGCGAAGACATAGATAAAACCTTTCAAGTTTTCTGGGATCACTTTTTATGGTCTTTTAATGTAGCATTTCCAAATAAAAAAATTATTATCCGCACCAAAGATGTCAGTAATAAAATTATATTTTCGGATAACCTGAAAGAGCAGGCAAGTAATCTCAAAACCTTAAACTGGTACAGAAAAACCACAGAGCATCCTATAGATAATGAAAGATATAAAGCTTTGAAAAAACAAGTTAACGTATCAATTAAACTTGAAAAAAAAGAAAAGCTTTTCTCAAATATTTGATTCTTCTGCAAATAAAACTAAAACTCTGTGGCAGTTAGTAAATAAAAAATTAGGAACCGAAACTAAAACGAATCAATAAATACAAATTGATTGTGAAGGTGAAGTTATAACTGGCCCAAGTAAAATGTCAAATGTGATTATTTTGCCGACTCCATAAAAATATTAGTTGCCAAGAATTTAACAATAACGAAAGAAACTGTACGACATCTAAGAATACCGAGAATTGTATGTATTTTGCGCCTTTAACAGAGGGGACTGTCTTAAATACTATTAATAATTTGGCTAACAAAAAATCGTGTGGAAATGATGATGTTGCTGTTTCCTTATTAAAGGAATGTAAACATGAATTCGTACATTACTTAACTATACTAATAAGTAAATCCATTTGTCTTGAACAGTTTCCTGCCTTATTAAAAACAGCAAAGATTATACCAGTATTTAAAAAAGGTGAGCAACAAGATATCACAAATTATAGGGCTATGTCAGTATTAAGTGCCTTTTCCAAGGTAATAGAAAAAGTCGTGTAGGGCAGTATCACTTTGTTTTTAAACACAAATAATCTGTTAGGAAGTTGTCAACACGGTTTTAGAGAAGAGTATTTAACCGAAACGGTTACAGTGGACTTTGTTCAATATATTCATGAGGAACTCAATCAGGGCATGTATGTGATCGGGATTTCCTTTGACCTGTCTAGGGCCTTTGATACCATAGACCCAGAATTTTTATCAAGTAAATTTCGTGTTTAAGTATCAGTTAATGGCTGGACCAGTTAATAGCTGGATCAAATCTTATGTAACCAACAGATCCTTTATTGTAAGAATTGGAGATACGAACTTCCAACCATATCATAGTAACCTTGGGACTCCACAAGGAGCATACTATTCCATCCATTCCATACATAAATGACCTTCCAGAATCCATAATAGATCATGGCAGGTTGTTTATGTATGCAGATGACACAACAGTCATAGTATCATTGCCATCAGTGAAGAATGTGTCTGAAAAAGTCAACTTGGTTCTTACTTTGTTTAATAAATGGTGTGAAAGTAACAATCTTATTATAAATAAAAACAAATCTGTTATTGTAAACTTTTCGAATGGACATCATACTACTATCTCAGATTTAAATTTCCACATGAATGGTTCTAAAATTAGTTTGTCGGAAGATACAAAATTTTTGATCAAAGACTGGATTTTACAGCTCAAGTCAACAATGTTTATTCAAAATTATGTATGTTTGCTATCGCCACTTAGCATAACGGATGATTCCCTTTTAAATGTATATTATATTCAAACATTTGTTACAACATAATTGTATGGAGCCAATCTTCCGATGTCTGTCGAATTTTCATTATACAAAAACGTATAATACGTTTGATTTTTGATTTAGACAATAGAAAATCTTGTAGAGATACATTTAAAAAAAGGGAATTCTGACTTTCTCATCCATATATTTATTTAAGTTATTGTGCTCTATATGTTCTAAAAAAAGTTGCTCTAATAAAAACTTGTAATTTTCACCAATATTTTACCAAAAACAAAGATGAATTTTGTTTGAAAAAATGTATTCATTCTAAGTATCAAAGTATTAGAGTCTTCAATGAACTTTAAAAAAAATTAAAATTATTCCTTATCGAAAACTATTTTTATACACTTACTTCTTATAATTAAATTTTGTGAATATTAATTTTTATATTTATATGTATATAATATATGTGTGGTGTTTATGTTATGTTATGTTATGTCAATATACATTTAATGATTGTGATGTATGCGAACTATATTGTTTCATAAGTATCTTTATCATAATAAGTTTTTATACATTGGTATGTATGTATTTTTATACAATCGTTACTTATTTGTCTTATTTATTTATTAATAGTAATGACTATTTTATTATGTTATGTTTATCACTATGTTTTATTCTGTATTTTTAAAGTTATTATGTGAATTATATTATTTCATATGTGTTTTTATACATTTTGTATGTATGCATTTGTATACAATCGTCAACTATTTGTTTGTTTATTTGCCTTATTTATTTATTAATCGTAATGACTATATTATTGTTTTATGTTTAAGACTACGTTTTATATTATATTTTTATTTAATGGCTAATAAATCTATTTAATTATCAGTTAATTGGGCGACTTATAACTATAAAAACAATTACTTACATTATTGTCGAATATCCAATAGCAATTCATAGATAGATATAGGCGGATCGCGTGTTTACGCTCATTGTCCCAGGTTAAAAATAAATACACCATTCAATTTTTGCAAAAGTATAATAATGGGCAGTATAGCAATGCCAAACTGCCATCGGAAACGGCACCAAGAAAAAAATATTTATCACAGAGATGTGACATTATTAAACAAAAAAAAATATACTCGAAACTGAATGACAAATAGGGCTGGATTTACCGTGGATGAAACCACCAGTGCTTGCGGCTGGAAGGTGACAGATGTTTTAGTAGGTTCTTCTCACCTTCTTTGGGTATTAAGAACTGTCCTATAAAATTTTTAAAAAATTGTCACAGACATCTGCACCAAAAGGATGTCAGAGGTTGGTTTTTGAAAAAAAATGTTTTTACCTATCCAAGAATGTCTCACATAAATAATATTAACCTGAAAATGAAACAAATGTCAAATATTTTAGATGATTTAAAATTGACGTTTCGGAATACTTTCTGATTCTGTTCTCAAAATTAGAGGAAATGTTCTTTAATAAAAAATTGTCTTTTTTATCAATGTTACACATGACATTTTTCTATTTATTTATTTCCATGGACTAATCCTTTTGGCGCAGACATTTATTTAACAATTCTGTTTAAATAATTTATCGGAGAGAGAAGAAACATTATAGGATGCCGCGAATAAGTAACTATAGACAATATACATTTACTCTTGTTATCGCTAGTTAAAAATACATATGTGTGTTAGTGTTACATTCACCAGTACTTTTAGGCCTCTTTGTATTAACTTTGTATATTACTGAACTCAACAAAATAACCACAAGGTAAGATAGTGTGTCATATGCATGAACATATTTACACGGTGACACAACATTAGCGTCAGCCCTGGAATTGAAGTAATTTATCGCTACCTCCCTATCTCTATTTATAATTCTAAGGCAAAATTAACGTTTTTTCTTCAGTTTACTGAACATAAGATACACAAAATTACAACGTTTTAATTTATAACGTGTTGGAGTTTACTAAGAGCGAAGGTTGATATTTATAAGCTCTGTTTGGTATGATCAAACTTTTAAAATCTAAATAAATTGAAATATTTGAGTAAAATTCAAATTCCAGTACAACAACGTCAGTGTTCAATTTACAAATAATTTATGCATTCCACATTCCATTGAAAAAAAAAAACAAAAACAGTCAGTTAAATGGTAATAATGAATAATAGTTAAACAATGTGGGTATACTGTAAATTTTTTTGTAATGAAAAGGAAAAATACATATTTTTGTGTGCAGCATTTCAATTGTTTCATAATAGTATATATTCTTCAAAGAGATTGTGTTCAAACCTCACTACCTACCGAAACAAAACAAAAACTAGTTGGTGAATGTAACGAATGAAATTAATTTGTAACGTAACGGGCTATTGTTTATCGCACATCCTATTACGGTAAAAAGTTACATTGCAAGTTATGAATTTTTAATTTTCGTTTGTTAAGTTTGCCAGCTCACTGCAGATACTGAATAGCAGTTTAAATAAATAACTAGTGTAAATTACCTTCAATTTGATTACCTTAATTTATTGTTTGAATAGAGACAAAGATGGTACTAAAATTAAATTTAACCAACTAATGATCACCCTTAGTCATGACTGCTCACTGTTTAAGACTCCATCAGTATGTCGGCTTACCGACAAAAATAATAGATAAATCACCGTACAATTTTTGCTCTGTGTTTTCTGTTTCTTATTTTGGAATATACACTGAAAATGGACGAACGATAAATTATAAATTTCAAAAAGTATACAATATGCAACAAAAAATCATTTTCGCATTAAAAATAAAGCAACTAATGGATATACCACATGAGGTAAAGCTTATGGCGTGAGTTCTTGAAAACTTTCTGTTCCCATGCAATAGAATATTGTGTGTCAATCCAACTATTAGGAAATATTTCATTAAGGTATAAAGTACAGGTGACGCACCGTTTTGCTGAATATAAAGGTCATCCCTAAAAGTATCTGGTACTTTCTTATGTTTCTATTAAAGTAGGAACCAAAAACCTTTGTAAAAACTATAAATAATTTTCACCAGTTTTTTTTTTTTTAAAAAGGAAAGATTTATACTGCCTTCCTAAGCGAAAATGTCGTAACTCAATATATGTTCTTTCTGAGATATCTAACATTTTATGCAGCTAATTCAGTACTACTTGTTTTTTGTTATTTTTTCTTCTATTTATTCTATGAAACAGATGCAAAAATGTTGTTTAATGATTATTGAAAAAAATCAATCATTTAACAACAAATCTATCAGATACGTTTTAATTTGTTTAGGCAATTATTGTTTTAGTGACGTTATTCCAGTTGTTTGCTTGTACTAGTGTGTACATTTTTGCATAAAATACAAATAATTAGGACGAAAAGTAATAAAAAAATAGATTTTTCACTAATTTTTAACACTCTAAACAACAGTTCCTTCAATGTATACTATAACACTAACACGTGACAAATATCTGAATACTAATCAGAAACAATGCAAGTCAAATGTAACTTATATTCATTAACTATTTTACTAATAATATTTCACTAAGCAAATGTAATCCCTGAGATGTACATTTCGCTTACGAAGAGTGAATTCCGTTTATTCACTTAGGTTGCTCAAGGAAATTTTGATATATGTTATATTCTACTAGTGTTTTTTTACTTTTTGGTGTCGCTAACTTTATTTTTCTTATACCCAGTGTAGTTTTTCTGTTGCCCAATATCTGCAATTCTAGCGTCTTACAATTCCATTTAATGTAAAGTTATATTCATCGGAAAATAAAATATTTTTTACAAATCGGTCATTATTATACAGGGTGAGCCATTTTTAAGTGACACTACTTCACAGATTTAAAAATAAGTAATTTTTAGCAGAAAAGTTAAGTTAACATATCATCCATCTCGCTTACTTTAGGAGATACAGGGCGTTAAAGTTTAAACTTTTTTTCAAGTTTTCATCTGTGTCTTTTTAAATAAACGCGACATAAATTTGAAATTTGATATACTTTCTAACTACTCTAAGTTGAGTCTCTTATACCATTTTCATGAAGTATCCTATACGGGGTGAACTTTTTTAGGCCCGTCTACCATTGAATCCTTACAGAATTTCTTTGCGCTACACCACTGTCTTTTTGAATATGTTCGTTTGGAAGAGTGGTCCTTCGGCAAACTATTTGATTTGTTGTATTTTTTTTCTGCGATAGGTATCTAGTTTAGGAGTTACAACCTGATATTCATACACTGGGTGTAGGTTCTAGCATACTAATAATAAAATAATCACAGCCTTATTGCAATAAGAACTAATTATGACTTGAAATAGTTATTCTGACAACTCTTACATTATTTGTGAAAACGCCGGGGATATTTTATCTTTAAAAATATTGATCCCAGACGTACGCGATTTATGCTACTTTCGACTGTATAATCTAACCAAATTAAATAAACTATGGTTAAGGCTTACCTAGAATGATCCAACGTCTAACTTCATAAAAAATGTGAGAATGATAATTCTGTAAATTCCGGAAAGGTGTGAAAAGGAAATAAAAAGGGATACAGAATAGTTTAAACGAAACTCTAAAATTTCACAACAAAGTTTTAACGTTTCTCAACGGCGATATAGTAGTAGTAGTAGTAGCTACTTATTTTACTAGGCAAGTAGGCCACAATGGGCCCTTTTTACCTAGGGACCTACAGTTTAGCGTGGACTCCGAACCACGGTCCTCGACTGTCAACTAACCCACCGCCTGGGCCTGCCCGCCTGCACCGCTAGCAGAGTGGCAAACCTCCTGGGTAGGTCTCTTCGACCCTCCACCCGGGCTTGCCTCTCCGCCTGCATCAGGCTAGCGGCCTTCCCGGGATTGTCTGTTGACAGCCTACCGACTGTTAGATGAGCTATCGGTCATCCATCCAATTGCCGGACTCGATCAGCGCTGCTTAACTTCACTGATCGAATATCGGAAATTAAATGGATGCCCATACCTCATCCCCAACGGCGATATAACAACGTAACTAATTTTTAGGAGAATGAAATTTCAACAGGAGCAAAAATTCATGTTCGTTTTTTTTTTTTTTCAAAAATACATTAATCTCTCGGGACAACAGCTGAGCTACTGTCGCTCCCTCCCCTAAGCGATCAGAAAACTAAAATAAACCGTGGTGTAACCAATTTGTAATTGGTAATAAAAGAATAAGTACAGAACGGAGAACTGACTTTCAATAGGCTCATTTAGCATTATTTTTTTATTGCATATTCTGAAAAAAAAATTTATTTATCAATTATCAAACATTGCCTTCATACATTAAGAAAATTTTAAAGTCAGCGAGCTGTAAAACGTTCCGTTGTCGGACATGACGTCATTAGGTCCCATGTACCCTACGCTGCTAGCCGGTGTTGATGTTGGCCAACTTTTCGGTGGATACTTCCTACCATCTTTAGGACTGCAAAAACCGAAATTATATTTTAAGATCAATGCGAGTCATTAATCACATCATTTTGACATAATAAATAAATAAATAAATAAATAAATAAATAAAAGAACTACATTACAACACATAAAGAATAAAAAGTATAAAACTTTACGTTATATCACATAAAGGATAAAATTACATAATAATTTAAAAAGTAACAAAAAATTTTTTTTAAATTAATTTAAGAAGTTCAAAAAAGAATTAAAAAAATCAAAATTAAAAAGGTGTTTACCCAAATTAATATATTGTTGTGGCGTCAATTTTAAATAAAATCAAGTTTTTCCTTGGAAAAAATATCACTATAAAAACACAAAATCCCAGCTAGTTGATAATATTATTATACAATATTTCTAATCTAATAAACAACTGTCCATATCACACAGTCAATATTTTCAACACCCTGAGGAATGCATATTTAGTAATGTTGGTATAGAGGTTCGATCTGTTGGAGAAATATAATATAAAGATGATACTGAGTACTTTTCAGGTAGAGTCTATGAAATTGTTAGTCTGATAAAGTTCTAAGGCCGATAGGTAGCAGTTGAAAATTTGTTATTAATTTGTGAATATTTTTTAAACAAGAGAGCAACAAAAACAACTAAATAGACATATACAAACATGCAAGGACATGTAACCATGCACGACATATATGCATTATATACACAAGCATATATACATACATACACACATATATACCTCCATAATAAGACTACTAATAATAATTACCTACTTAATTTCAATCGATCTCGTTTATTTCAAAAGATACAGGGGAAAAAATTAAAACTAACTTTTGAGAGAACATAATACAAAAGCTATTTTATACCTACTTTTCGAAGCGTGAGCCATCTTGCTCAATAAACTTTTGACAGCGATACTAATTGTGCGGTCGAATTTCATTACAAGCAGCGATAATCCTATCAATCCTCCCTTATAAAAACTGGTGTGGCATACACTTTTTCCTTAATATAACCCCCACTCAAAAAATTGAGAGGGGTCTAGTCTAGTGAACGAGGTGGCGAAACAACTGGTAATGGTTATTGCAAATTCAACAAATATCTGACATTCTGTCCATAATGTACAGGATATGTTTGTAACTCCCTGCGGGTGAAAGTTGTTTCGTCTGTCCAAAGGATTTTTTGCATAAAGTGATTATCGTTTTTTATCGAATTCAAAAGCGAACGAAAAAAAATTGTCTTCCGATCATTACCACCAGGTTATAGATCTTGATAGTATGAAATTGATGTGGACGTCTATGATCCAGTTTAAGTACTGATTCGATGGATCATTTTAATATCTACAATCTAGAGGAAGCTCTCCTGACACTCAAACAATAAATTATATCGAATTGCTGAAGCACTCTCCTATCTCTAAATCATAATATATTATTTTCACTTCGACCTTCGTTAATAATTCTGGCAGTACCATGAAGTGCCAAATGGTTATGTTATGAATTCGAATAAAGACTCTACTACCAGGTATTCTTCTACTGGGAAATCTTCTGCGATACTTCCTCACAGTTTCTCGAGTATTTCTATCACAAAATCCAGACAAAAAATGAATATTTCGTATTCCTTATTTCTGAATTTAAATGGCAATATTTCAAGACTTAAAGAACGCAATTCTAATTATTAAAATAATTAAGTATTAAAATAAGAAATGGTAACAATAATACGTATAATCATAAATGTTGATAGAACTCATTGCTCTGTATTTATTTGTTCACGTTTACTTTATTTTTTTCAAACAAAATTTAGCAATAAATTCATATATAGATCGATCTATTTCATGAGCTGTAACTCCTAAACCGGATATCGCAGAAAGAACTACAACATCAAAAATTGTTGTCAAAGGATCCCTCTACAAAATACCGTATCATCACGAAAACCGTGATGACGTCAAATTTAAATTTATTTTACCAAAAAATGCGCAATTGAAATTAAAAATCAACATAACCAAGATTACAAAATATCGAGCAAAAAGCATGCTTGACCGCAACAGGGACAATTAGCATCATACCGTCAGCTGCAATGGAAATTCTCCTGGACTTCCCCCTCTTCATATATATTTGGAGAGAGAGAGAGATAAGTGAGATCGTTGCTGGTTTACAGACAGCTCCAAAACTCCCGAGGGAACAGGAGCCGGAGTACATAGCTACAGATTAATGGTGAGGATATCCTCAAGCATAGGCACTAACTATTTTTCAGGCCGAGGTTGATGTCATTGAACTGTGTGAGAAAGCTGGAATACATGCATCTTACACACAGATCAATAAAAATTTACGCAGATAGCCAAGCAGCTATAAAGCAATTGGCTACTACCGGTGTAACTCCAAAACGATATGGCACTGTCAGAAGGCTCTAAATCATTTGAGCAAAAACAACAAAGTGACTCTAGCCTGGATACCCGGCTACTCTGGTATGGAAGGTAACGAAATAGCTGTCTCCTTGGCCAGAGAAGGAACAAGATCACGAATGATTGGATCAGAACCAATACTTGATATATCTTCAAGTACTGCCAAGAAGGCTGTCTCAATCTGGGCTGAAAGGAAAATTCTCCAGTTTCGAGAAAGTTACCAGGATTAGTTCAATCGAAGTTTATAAAATACCTTTGAAATCAAGAGCTAAGAAACATTTAGAGTCAAACAGAGTAAACTTGAAAACCCTAACAGGCCTATATAACGGGTACTGCCGACTAAACTATAATCTGCATAAACTCGACCTAGGGGAAAACGCCGAGTGTCGTCTATGCCTGAAAGATGATGAGAAGGCAGACCATATCATCTGCACCCCGCTGTGGAGAGGATCTGTTCTCTCTCAATATTTGGCAAAAGGGCAACTGCTGACAGGATCTAGACACACTCTCACCCAATAAAGTTATCAGTTTCATTAAGAGACTGAACTTATTGGGTGAAATATAATTAGGAGTGAGCCACAATAGGCCTGCTGATGGCCGCAGTGGACAGTCCACGAGGACCCACTCACAAAAACCTAACACCCATACGTAATGACCGCTCCGTGTGTGTGTGCGTGCGTGCGTGCGTGTGTGCGTGTGTGGTTGTGTGCGTGTATGCGTGTGCACGTGGGAGCGTAGGTGCGTGTGTGTGGGTGTGTGTGTGTGTGTGTGTGTACGAGTGCGGGTGCGTGCGTGCGTGCGTGCTGTGTGTGTGTATCCGCGATAACTCAAGAAAACCAATGGGACAATCCAAATTTGCAATTAAGATTGTTAAGAAATTTTAGGTAACACATTAAATTTGGTGAATGTGGTACCACCAGAAAGACATAAAGAATGGAAGAAGTAGAAAGAATTCGGGAAACATTAAAAATGTTTTATTGCACTTCTGGACGAATCTCAACGAATTATAATGAAAAAACTTAACTTTATGGAAAAAATGTGTCCGCATGTCTGTAGTATTGCAATAGAAACCACAGTTTTTGAGTGTAAAGCTTTTAAACTTGGTACACATGGTCTAAAGGTCAAAAACAATGATAATTCGGCGATGAGCAAAATTGACCTGCTGAAATGAGGTCAACGCGACCCAAACTTTTTTGCATTTGACTACAATAAAATATATTCTTAATGGAAGAAAAAATTTCCGTACAGCCATCAAAACTAATATGAAATAATTATGATTTCAACTAACTTACCTGTACGGATTTTAAAAACTTCATCCGTCAAATAGTTTTTGAGTTGCACCCAACAAAATATTTAAAAAAATATATTTCAATATGTCCTTTTACCTTTTATTTAAGCATGTTTGGTTAAATCTTCATATTTTGCCAAAGACGTTATCTGTGGTTATTCTTTATACCTCACCCTGTATAAGCTACTAACTAAAAATCAAAATGCTGATGAAATATAGCAACTACGATTATCCGTATTAGTGTTGAAAATAACGAAACATAGGAACTTTCACAACATTAATTGGTCATTTGAAATATCTATTTCTCAAATCTAAGAGAATCCCACAAGACAAAGATGCGGTTCAATGGGAAAACGGATTGGAAATTAAACTGGTATTGCGAAATATAAGATAAAGTTGTGACGGGAGTTAATTTTGCGTTTAGTAGAATAAGAATAGGTAGTGATTTTATCATTTAGAAATACGGCTGGAATCCCCCAATTTACAGAAATATTATTTGAAATTTCTCTAGGAAGATTAGAATCCTCTGGATTATAATTTGGTTACATTAATGTAGTTACTTTGACTGTATCAGCCTAGCTAGTTAGTTGTAGTTATGTGTGTTTTAGATTAACATGGTGAATCTGATTATTAATTTGTCAATTTATTTTAAAACATAAATTAAAATGAAAATAAAATGATAAGACGAGACCTGTACCAAATTATTCGCCTTTTGTAAAATGACAATCTCGTCCCAGCCAGGAAAGATGATGCTTGCAAAGAGCGGTAAAATGATTTCGTGGTAATTATTTATATTTTTGAAGATAAGAAATCGTATAATTAATGAAGTGATAAGTCAAACTTGAGGAGGTGATATTTGTCCATTATACTGACGATTTTTTAAATTTACCTTTTTTTTTTTTTCGTTAAATGAACACCATCCCCTGTATACCTAAAAGTACCTTGTGTACTTTGTATGGGATTAAGATACACATTTAAAAAAACGCACAACCATTATATATTTATTTATTTGTTTATTCGTTTGTATGTCTGTCTGTCTATCTGTGTTTGTTTATTTATTTATTTATTTATGTATGTTGTCTGCACATACACACACACGCATTTATTTATTTATTTATTATTATTTATTATTCATTATTCATTATTCGTTATTCGTTATTCGTTATTCATTCATTATTCATTATTCATCATTCATCATTCATCATTCATCATTCATCATCCATCATCCATCATCCATCATCCATCATCCATCATCCATCATCCATCATCCATCATCCATCATCCATCATCCATCATCCATCATCCATCATCCATCATCCATCATCCATCATCCATCATCCATCATCCATCATCCATCATCCATCATCCATCATCCATCATCCATCATCCATCATCCATCATCTATCATCTATCATTTATCATTATCATTTATCATTTATCATTTATCATTCATCATTCATCATTTATCATTTATTATTTATTATTTATTATTTATTTATTTATTCATTTAATTGTTTATTTATTTGTTAATTACTTATTTAGGTACATCACCCACAATACAGAAGCAATTACGGGGTAGGAATTAATAATAGTTATAATTAAAATAATAACAATATTTAGAATGACGTAACTATACAGGATACGGGTAAGTATTAAAAATAAATATTTACATAATAATTAATTATACGGGTTGTCGCGCTTAAATGTGATACAAGTCGGTAACTCCTTTATTTTCTGGCCGAATTCAGAAAAAAATGTTTAGAATGTAGGGTAACAAAAAACTCTACCTACGTGTAGTACTGTTTTTTTTATTAGTGCAATACACGGCCAACTGGGATGCGTTTTTTAACGTAAAACTGCTAATTGCTATTAGCGGTTTTTTTTTCAAAATATTGATTACACATTCTTAATCAGCATCCCCTTTAAACATCTTATCACCAAATTTCATCAAATTCAGATCATATTCAGGCGAGAATTCTATGATGTCGCTGTCGCTCTTAAATGTGATACAAACCTTGTAATCTCTTCTGTCAAAAAAAAAATTTTTTTTTTTTGAATGTAGGATAACAAAAACTATTTACGTGTGATACCGTTTTCTTTTTATTAGTGCAATACACGACAAACTGGGATGCGTTTTTTAAAGTCAAAACTGCTAATTGCTATAGCTGATTTTTTTTCAAAAAATTGATTACTTATTCTTATTCAGCATCCCTTTAAAACGTCCTATCACTAAGTTTCATCAAATTCGGATTATCTTCAGTGAGCACTTTATGATGTCGCTGTCGCGCATAAATGTGATACAAACCTCTAACTCCCCTCTATTTTTTGGCCGATGTCATTTTTTTTTAATGTAGGGTAACAAAAACTCTATCTACATGTAGTACTGCTTTTTTCATTAGTGCAATACACGGTAAACTGGAATGCGTTTTTTAAAGTCAAAAAATGCTAATTGCATTTTTTTTTTCAAAAAATTGATTACATATTCTTATTCAGCATCCCTTAAAATGTCTTATCACTAAGTTTCCTCAAATACGGATTATCTTCAGGCGAGCACTCTATGATGTCTCTGTCGTGCTTAAATGTGACACAAACCTGTAACTCCTCTATTTTTTGGCTAATTTCAAAGAAAACAAAAAATTTTTAGAATGTAGGGTAACAAAAACTCTACGTGTGGTACTGCTTTTTTTATTAGTGCAATACACGGCCAACTGGGATGCGAAACATCTGCCTACGTCTCCTTGCTGAAGTATGAAGTATTTTTGTTTAAATGGTACTATTTTTATTTTTTCAGACATCGCCAAATTCGGTATTTATGAATATTTAAATAAACTTTACAGATACTGGATGCTGCATTATTTTTAAAATAGTTTACGATAATGTTTTATCGATTATAATTTCTAATTCTATCTTGATTTTGATTTCGTCTTGAAACGGACCCTGTTTCCTAGAAAAGTCTTTTGATCCTAGTCACTGTTGTGTGATTGATGTCTTGCTGTTGCGGTCTTGATGTTGAATATTTATATTATTAAATTAATGATGGGCTACTTGCCGTGTCGTACGGGCACATTGTCCTGAAAATTTAATTATGTAAAGTCAGTTGTCCCACAACCATTTTCACAATTTCAAACAAAATCTGTAATGTTTAAATTGAACGAGTGTATTTGCATATTTAATTAATATTCTGCATAGGAGCTGTTTTAATTTTTGAAAAGTAAGCGATGGAAAAACAATATTACATTCTATATTAATGTAATCATTTGATGTCAAACAATTAACTTATCGTTCAATGTAAATGTTGCATTTTTTAGTTTGAAATTGTGAAAATGGCTGGTCAACTGACTTTACAAGAAAAAGTTTCTCTAATCAAACTTTTAGGACATGGCGAACCTACAACACAGCAATGGAGAAATGGAGAAAATGGAGAAAACAACATCTTGAACTATTTTAATAATAATCCAACATCCAATATCCGTAACGCAAGTTTATATTTAAATATTCACAAGACCGTATTTGGCGATGTCTGAAAAAGCATAAAATGGTACCATTTAAACCGAAAATACTTCACACGTTGGAGCAAGGAGACCTCGACAGACTGAGTTTTGTTTGTGGTTGCAAGGAAATTTTCTTAACAACACAAATTTTCTGCGAAATATTTTATATAGTGATGAAGGCTACATTTACAACAAATGGGACAGATTCATGAAATAATATAAGGATGTGGGCTGGTGCCGGAGAAAACCCTCATTGGGTGATCAACAGTAGAAGACAATAATGGGAAAAAATTAATGTCTGGTGTGGAATCCTAAATAAAACATTAATTGGACCTTTTTTTTCCGACAAAATTTAAATGGAAACTTATTTCTACAGTTTCTACAAAATGAACTATGGAATGTGTTACATAATTTACCACTTCAACAAAGAAGATATGTTTATTTTTAGTGAAATAGTGCACCCATTCACAATACTGCAGCTGGTAGACATTGGATAAATGAAAATTTTCCAAATAGGTGGATAGGATGGAACAGTCCTGTCATCGCGTGGCTACCTCGATCACCTGATCTAACGCCCTTAGATTTTTTTTTCTATAGGTCACCTAATTTTATAATTATATATATTAAAAAAAGAGAATAGAAAAATGTATTTGTATAATGGGGGGATTAATAGAGGCAAACCCAATTTAGAAATTTAATATTTAAAATGTTTAGTAGTAATAATTCATATTTTACGTAAATAATATATGATTGTATTATTTTAAGTTTCTTAGTGGTATCCTCTATTTTGTTCTTATAATTTGGGAGAATTAACACGCATATAAGGTAATTTACTTAAATCTTCTATTTCCCTAAAATGCCAATCGTAGAGTTGCAGAGATGTTAAATACTTTAAAACTATTTTGTAACAAGAAAACGTTTGACTGTTCCTTTTGACGTAGAAGTTCCTCATGACTCCACAGTTCCTATTTTTCTTAATAACTCTAGACATTTCAAATACAGGAGTGTAGTGTAAAAGTTATAGTGTAGATTAGATAATAAGGTATTATTGTATTTTTTGTTCCTTGTAGTCTATCATTTAGATTAATTTTTCAGTTTTAAATAAGTAAACTTTTTCTGTAATTTGAAGGTAAAATAGTAGTTTGGAAAGTTATTTATTTAACTTAATATGTGACAAATTTCATTAAACTTTGTAATGTAATATCCAAATTTTATTCATATTTTAGTTTATTATCCATATTTTACTATTAATAATAAAATTTTAAATAATACAATTTGTTTGGGTTTCTACTGCACAATATGTATAAAAACAATTTTTTTTGAAATCGGGCCAAAAATAAGGTTTAGGTATGTAATATAGAGTGCTCCCCCCAAAAAGATCCCATTTTGATGAATCCTGGGATGGTAAACTTAAGATATATATGTATATATGTATATACATATATATAGATATATACATAAATAAATATTGAAAAAATAATCGCTAATAGCAATTAGCAGTTTTTGACTTTAAAAGACGCTACATTAAAAAAATTTTTAGGCCAAAAAATAGAGGAGTTACAGGTCTGTACCACATTTAAGCGCGACAGCGACATCAAGGGGCGCTCGCCTGAAGATGATCCGAATATGATGAAACTTGGTGATAAGACGTTTTAAGGGATGCTGAATAAGAATATGTAATCAATTAAAAAAAAAATCGCTTATAGCAATTAGCAGTTTTTGACGTTAAAAAATGCATCCCAGTTGGTCGTGTATTGCACTAATAAAAAAAAGCAGTACCACACGTAGATAGAGTTTTTGTTACCCTAGATTCTAAAAAAAAAAAATTTGAACTCGGCCAAAAAATAAAGGAGTTATAGGCTTGTATCACATTTAAGCGCGAGACCCTGTAGATTAACACACAAAAAGGCTTAATATTTACAATATCTGAATAAAATATATCAAGCTTGTCTTGCACAGATATATGTCTCGGAGATAAAATACAAAAATGAAAATTTAAGAACATTAGTTCGTGGGGTAGGAAGATAAAATGTTTGAAGATGACGTGTTTCAAATGCAGAGGCATAAGAATTTAACATATTTTAATTGTTAATTATTTTATAGAAAAACTGTAGAATACAAAGTTTCCTGTGGTCTTACAAACTAAGAAAAGCAAATTTATTTAGCAACTGCTCATATAGGAAACCAACTGGTGGGTAAACATTTTCAGTTTTATATTATATAAGTACTAAATAACGTCGCTAAATATTCTTAATACCATATTATTCCAAATAAGTGAGCGGTATTTTAGACTGGATTTAACGCATTATAAAAAATAATCAACAATTGGATATCATCAAAACCAGTTGAATTTCTGATTACGAAGACCAGACTTCTACCTATATGCCTTTAAAACAATAGTACTTTCAACGTGTTTGTTAAAACACAATTTTGATTCAAAGAGAAATGCCCAGTATGTTAAAGACGGTACCGTTTAGTTGATAATTAAATTGTAAATGATAGTGCTTTCTACTGAAGATATTACACTTGATATTTTAAAGACAATTTATTTAAAATATACCAAATCATTAATATTATTTAAATTTCCTTAAGTAGTTCACATTCATATTTGTTATCAACAGTACAAAATAATTTCATGTTATTGGCATATAGCAAATAGTTAACGCCCACAAAATAATTATATCATTGAATAATAAGAGCCCTAAAATCGATCCCTGAAGCAGCCCAGATGTAACCAAAAATTGATCAAACTTGAAGCCACGGTATTCTACAAATTGATTTCTATCTATTAAATTAGAAGTTAACAAATCCGAGAAATCAAATGATTTTAACTTAATAAGGATACCATAGTCTAGTCTGCCAAAGGCTTTAGAGAAATTTATATGTATTACGTCCACTTGATTATCTGTATCAATATCATCAATGATTAGGTACTGACAGAAAATAAATATGTGACTGTTAATCGTTACAAAGCCATGTTAAACTTACTCCCGTACCTATATTATTTCAGGGGCCGAAAATGTTTTCTACTTTTCAGAGCCAACACTTTTAAAATAAATATAAATATTAAGAAACACACCACATAAAAATTCATGTGGTGTATTTATTTATATACCTGTAATATACGCAACCAATATAACCAGTAATGAGGCTAAAAGATTCAAGTACTCTGCGGATATCCGGGACTCTCCCATGTACAATTATTTAAAGCTTGACAGTTTATCAGGTGGTATCCCTAGTTCAGTTAACTAAACAACATGAAAGCATGTGGTTCGCTGTGTTGTTTGGTTTGGTTCTCACAAGAAACGATCTTAGCAATGGCGCAGTTACTATCTTCATAAATACAAAAAATGACTAAAAATAGATGACTTAAAACAGAGAATGCAGTTACTATCTGTGCATAAATACAAGAAATGACTAAAAACTACGATGACTTAACAACAGAGATGGTTCACATATTCTGTATATTCCATGCAATCGACATTACATATTTCATATACGCTATAATTGTGAAAGACATATTTAAATTAGGCAATCCATCGACAAAATATTGCCAGTGGAGTTACAAAAGAGGATTTTTTTTGTGATTTGTGTGTCACATTCTGTGTATGTAGTTTTGCTTTACCTAGTAGCCATACATTTCGTAAAACGTATCACTAAGTGTATGTAAAATTGTTTCGGGCAATATGATAAAGGATGTACGAAATAAATTTTTGTGGTTGACAATGGATGAAACAACTGATTTTCGGTGTAATAAGGTTGTTAACGTTATACTAAGAATTTTGAGTTTGTCTCTATCAGACAGCGAAAGTCGGGATATAAAGAATAAACTAACAAATATTTTACACAGAAACCTGGAATACAAAACAATGTCTGACATTCGTGAAAATTATCTGCGCGATTTGTCAGTGTCTTCCCATGTTAACTATTTAGAATTTGCACAATTAACCTCGTTAGATGTGGAACGATCCTTGTACTAACATATGTACAGACCAAATCACTCAAATTTAAGAGCCACGAATGCAGAACGAATATTAGTTGTTACGTGACCATGTTATGATAATGCTATAGCAGAGTTCAGTTATTTTGAATAATACATTGTATTCAGCGGTATGTATTTCATTATTCATTTTATACTTTTGCTTTTATTTGTCCATGTATGTCCTATCAACCAGTAGTAACTACCGGTCCTGCAATGCAATGCAATAAATGCAATAAAAATATCTAGTTTTTACGTTAAAACATTATGTATTGGGTACTCGAGGCAAGGGTTGCATATCTCGCGAATGTAGGGTAGTGGTGTGACATCTTATCTGTCGTCAGCCGAGGAAAAAGAAGTTGTCCATTGCATAAGCATTATAGAGAAAAATGGCTTTAGTCTGTCAAGAGATTGAAGTTTTGGATCTGTTTCAAAGCTATATTAGACAAAATAATTTAAAAACTCGTTTTAAAGACCAACGACCTGGTGTTGACTGGTTTATATCTTTTTGACAACGACATCGTCTATCTCTTAAAAAGCCTCAAAGCATTGAGTATATTAGATGCGATCAAGCTAATCCTTGGACAATATATGATTTTTTTTGATAAATTAGAACAGCTAATTAAGGAGCTAAAACTAGAGGGCAAACCAGGTCAAATTTACAATTGCGATGAGACATATTTTTGTCATGATCCATCAAAAATAAAAATAGTTGGAGTGGGTAAACGCTGACAACGAAAAACCGCCTCATCTGGAAGATATACCAGTTTTGCTTTGTTGTTCGACTGCTGGCGGAATTCTTCCTTTACTCTGCGTTTTCAAGGGAAAATATGTTATGGAAAATTGGCTAGACCAAGAAGTACCAACACAGATAGCTGTTATGCTATCGAGAGGATATGGATGGAGACGGCTCTATTTTATAACTGATTTAAGAACGTGTTTCTAAAAAATATTGGCCTAAACCGACCCGTGTTGTTAATATATGATGGGCATGTAACACACATCTCTACCCAGTTAATCGGATTAGCACAGGAGAATAATATTACTATAATGAAACTGCCCCCCCCCCCCCCGTACAACACATGTATTACAACCATTGGATATCGCTGTGTTCAAAGGTCTCAAGTCACAATGGGATGAAGAACTTTGCAAATGGTAGCGAACCAATCCACGTAAGAAAATTCCTAAATTTAAGTTTACAGCAATATTAACCAGGGTTATTAAAGATATGCCTGTAACCAATATTATAAGTGGCTTTAAATACACTGGCATATACGACCCAGAAAAGCAAGCACCATGTAGAGACGTAGTTCCTGCTTCACTTTTTAAGGCGAAGAACTGCAAAGATATAAGAAAAAGCTTTCTCCAATAACAGCCGAACATCAAAATGAAAATACTGAGAGAGCAATAAGTTCATCTGAAGCACCAGGGCAAAGTATAGCTCCATCGACCTCCCACTCAAAAACCGTACAATCAAGTGAGATTATTGTTCCATCAACGTCTTCAATCACACATCAAGATCTCACAACTGTTCATTCTGCCGAAAAGAACATAGTAACGCGTAAGAAATCGAAGACGTTCTACTAGACTTTCTTAAAAAAGACGCTAAACCACAACCGAAAGAAAACGAAAGAGGGTTGCCCCTAACTGCGAAACTATTACAACGAAAGAATATTTAGACAAGAAAACAAAAGAGGACAAAGAGGAACCGGAAAAATTACAACAAAAAAAGACAGATAATTCTAGAAAAGTCAATGAAAGTAAGGGGAAAAAAACCTAAGTTCTAAAAAGCGTCAAGAAAAGAAAGACGAGATTACGAGTGATGATGAACTTAGTGACTGCTATCTTCATGAAAGTAATGATAGCTTAAACCTAACTTTTTCTGATGAAGAGGAAGGTCAAGACAAAATACCCTCGAGGATACCAATTGTTTTCAGGAAGGGGATTATATCGTAGTAAAAGTTTTTGGAAGAAGGCACATTCATATAGACTCTATGTAGCAATAATTTTAAATAAAGACCTTGAAGGCTATAAAGTAAGATATTTCAAAAGGCATTGTCAAACTATGAAATTTATGGAAACCATAGACGAATCATATGTCAGAGAGACTGATTTAGAACGGAAATTATCAAAACCAATAATCAGTGAATTCGCTCGTTACAACAACATGATAGGGTTTGGCACCGATCTTAACGACTTGACAAACATTTATTGATATACAAAACAGAAACTATTTTGCGAGTTTTTCGGATAGTCAAATATTATTTTTATCATTTAAAATATGTTGAAATATTTTCTTTTTCATTTTGTCAGTTAAGTATCTTTAATATTGTTTGCAGTAAATCATATTTTACACTCTTTAAACTTTCATGTTTGTTCTTTTATTAAATTAGGTCTTCTTTCAACACCAATAATATCGACATTGGTAAAAAAATTGCGTAACTTAATTTTTTTTGTGATATACAAATATACAGAAATTGATCCAGATACCCCAAATCTACCAGAAAGAACTTATAAGAATTATACACACTGCTAGTCCAGTTACACCATATCTATGGGGCAACTGGGCCCACTGTAACGTAAACTATTAATTAATTTTTTTTTAAAAATTAAGAATTTTTAAATTTGTGTTTAGGCCCTTTCGTTACTAAGAGAAATATACATAAGTACATTTATGGTTTTTTTTATTCCTTTTATTTTATTTTTATGTTTTAAGCTGAATTAAAAACAATATTTAAAGTTGACCTTGTAAAATCCAGTTCCAGTTACCCCAGCTTACCTTACCTTTTTTCTTTCAATCATTATGTCTCTTCTGGTGGTACCACAATCACCAAATTTAATGTGTCACCTAAATTGTTTTTGACAATATTAACTGCCAAATTTGGGAAGTCTCCCATTAGTATTTTTTTAGTTATTGCGGATACACATACACACACACGCACGCACGCACCCACACACACACCCACACACACTTCCACACACACACATACATCCACAGACACATCCACACACACATCCACAGACACATCCACACACACATCCACACACACACATATACACATACACACACACATCCACACACACGCACTGACAGATATCATTCGGAAAATAGTCAGAATGGAGGCAGGCGGGTTTAAAACGTATCTCAAAATCTCAAGGTCGAACAATATCACGATTACTATACTTCCTTACTTCCTCCGCCACGCAATCGCGATTATTAAATATATATTAAATAACTAGATATGAAGGACACAAAGGCACACCTCAACAACTAATATTCAATAAAGTTCTATTTTGGATTTCTTAAATATTATATGTAAAGTTTCATATGTCCACGTTGAGTTGTGTTTGAGAAAAATGTATCACACACAGATCATTAACACACAGACGGCATGCTGACTTAGATAAATTTGTTATTTTCGCGTCTCAAAGCCCATTTCTATCAATCAGGAACTTGATTTTTTCCGACAATTCTTTTTATATTGATAAATGTTAAAGTAAAATTATCTAATCATTTTCTCAATATTTTCGTTCATAACACAATTTGTAATGTGCCTCAAATTGTATAATCAATTGAATTCAGATCTGGACTGTTAGATAGCCATTCTTATGAAACAATTACTTTCAGTAACTGTGCTGCTAAATATGGCATTGTTATTGTGAAGATTCAATTGTTATTTATTTATGACTTGACTTTATTGCTGTATTAGTTACAAAACGAATTTACAATAAGCTTGTAAATCATTGCTAATCCAGCGTTAAATTGAAGTAGTTTTCCTCAGTTTGCAAATTCCTAATAACATAATTACCCCTTGAGAATAATCATCACATTCAACTAAGATCAATCATCTTTCTTTTCACAATATACAACATTATTTTGAGTGTTTTAGTTGGTCCAAGGGTAAAACTTTTTTCGTTCGTAGGTATACCAAATTTTTTTTACATCTTTTATGGCATGTTTTCATTTTTTATTTTCATTAACAGAAAAAACTGAAAAACCGACTTACAGTTTTATGTTGAAAACCTGGTGAAAACGCAGGCTACTGTGTATTTATAATAAACGATTCAATTTGGATATTTGTTGAATAAAAGCTTCATTCAAACGAATGTTTTATTCCAGCACATTATGTATATTTACTATAACATAAATCAAAATTGCGACGGATGGTATTGTATAGAATAATACACTCATAACACAATATTAACAAACCAGGTAAATACAGTCATAATGAAAACTTTTCTCCTTTTAACTAGAATCAATTAGGATCATATAGGAACTATTACGCTATTTTATTTACAATGCATTATATATTATTATTATACATCGCATTAAAATTCTACACGCCATTTGATATTTACCACGCAATTAAGTAATTTATTTTTTTTTAATATGGACTCGCGCACGAAAATAAAAGAGCGTCAAACTTTTCCCTTTATGATTAAAAACACCGTGAACAAAATTTCTCTAAATTGAATAATGATTGCTCGGTGAGTTGTAAAATAACATTAAATATAATTACTAGAGCTGAAAAAAAAATAATTCGGAAATAAAATTACAAGTTTAGCTGATTTAGTAAAAATATAAAATATAATGTATTCTAATACTTTACACGGGCATGCAATACATTATGCGCTATATTGTTTAATATATAGATTTACAGAGAGTTTTTCGTTTAAATTCATCACATCACACCTATTTTTTAAATATCTTTGTACACATTGTATGACATACTTTTAAAAAATTTAAGAAAAAACCTATTTTGCAATAATTGTTACGACCTTCGACGCCTATAGTCGAAAAGTTATGCAAAATTTAGTGTGAATTTTGAGGTATTAATTTTATTTATTTATTTCAAATTACACCCTCCAATAGAATTTTTCTTTTTTTTAACTTATTTATATTAACTTCCTGGTGGAGTTTAGCTCATTTCTATTCCACCACTCAACCAGACACACACAACAACCATTCCCTCCGCCATTTGTTAAATGCCGCAGCTATGACTTAAACTCGGGAGAGGCTTGTTGAAGGACTCACAATTAATGAGATTTTCTTTTAATCTCTTAAAAATAGCTTTATTAGGTTGTCTTCTTTCTGGATAGCGATTGAAATATATTTTGGATGTAATGTCACAATTTTATTATTGCTTTGAATAAAGCAATCTAGCATATCATATTTTTCGTAATTTTCGTAAGACATCTTCATTTTTACGATTAAATGGGGTGTAATTATGACGGAAACAAACTTATTAATATGCAATTTACTGAAAAACGGATGAACACTGTCATAGATGACACACGCCTACTTGGAATAAATATAAAAAAACGTAAAAAGTAATGTACTAAAAGATTATTTTTGCTATTAAATACTTACACGTCAAAAGCGACCCCACATATGATATATAATTTGAAATATATTTTAACTAAACCATAGCCAACTATGATTCCTATTTAAAAAAATACACCTTTATGCCATAACTCGAAATTGAAACTTGTTTTAAATGTTCTCGACGCCACTGTATTATAAGATTAGTGCCATAAGAACAACGTTGGCCTATGTACGGACGGAGCAGTGAACGGTTGTGACGTATCCATCAGTGCACAATTGCTGTTATCAATGAAAGCCTGTGTGTACGTTGTGATATTATGTGTTTCCTCTTCAGTTTTTAGTGACCATTTATTCATTTTTAAACGTTTTAGAGTGATTGTGCACTTTTAAGAACATCGTACAATCAATATTTTGCGTCTTAAACTTTATTTTGTGTTTTTTCGTCTTTACACAGACTCAATTTGTAAACTGATTAGTATATGAACATTTTTGCATTCTAATAAGTTTTTCGGAAGCATTTTAACAGTTTTGGTAAGTTTTCTCTTAAAACTGGGCCCAGGAGTTGTGAAAAAATTAGTAAATAAAATAAAGAAAAACCATTTAAAATTATTTATGACTTTTGTAAATTAAGAATTATAATTCGAATTAATTACAATAACTTTCAAATCCAGTTTAAAAACGATTTGAAAAGAAAGCTTTTAACAGCAGACGATGATGGTCAAAGATGCAAAATCGTAAATTAAAAAAATAGTAAATTAAAAATTTCTGTAATCTCTTTTAAGATTTCATAAGATTTTTTAATAATAACAGATTTTACAACTTATAAAAAACAAATTTTGAAAAATTATAATTTTAAATAGTTTTAAAATAAAAAATTGTCGTTTGTTTAAAAGTAACTTTTAATATAAGTTAAATAAATAATTAAAATAAGTAAATTTTTTATCTTTTAATATCCATTGTGAAGAAAGTAAAACCTTTTTATATTAAAACATAATTATTCCTGATGTTGGTCTCCTCTTATTTTCTTAATATTAGTAATTATCATCTGTTACATATTTATAAGTAAAAATATTGGCAATCACTATTACGTGTGTTTAAATACTTGTTTTTAACAAGTGAATATAAGTGACATATTTTCAAGCAATAAAAGCAACTTTTTACACTTAGCACCTTTATACAGGGTAGTCCATAAATAAATACCTTCCTTCAAGGGGATGATAGAACTAGAAAAAATAACTTGAGTTTTGTATACAAACTGTTGCTTTAAAACAGTTCATAAGGGAGCTACAACCCCTTAAAACGGATAAGCACAACATAGTTATTTGGCAATAAATTCGAAACGCCACAAGGTGCAAAAATTAAATTTGGACCATTTATTAATTTTATAATGTTACATATTTAGTAAAAATTTTATCTAAATATATTGATTTGTTGCTGTAGTTACAGGTGTGCAAGTGAAATTTCGCTATTTTTCTTTACCTTTTTTTTAGCATTTAAAACGGAAGAAGGCACCACTGTTAAAAACTTAATGAAAAAGGTGCTCTTACTAAATATAATAGAAGCTATCGTTTTGGAGTTATTTGTATTTTAATATTGCAATACAGGTTAGGTATATATGCAATAATAGAAGATAGCTACATACCTCTATAAGCATAATTCCACAATATTTTCAACTGTTGTTTTGTGGAGGAATTTAAAATATCGCTTTACGCAATAAAGCATGTAATTTAAAGACAAAACTAAATATTTTTTATTTACAATAATTTTCTAATTAATTTATTTTAAGTTTCTGTCTTTAGTTCAGAAGATAAGAATAAATGAATAAAAAAAAGAATAAATTGATTATTTATAAACATTTGTTAAATTACATACTGAGGATATGTAAGGCGATATAGAATTGTATTATTTCTGTAGAGGTATGTAATTACCTTTCACTATTGCAAGGTACCTATCCTGTATTGCAATATTAAAATACAAATAAATCTAAAACGATGGCTCTTGTAGAAATTCAGTAAGAGCACCTTTTTATACAGTTTTTAACACTTGTGAATTTCCGTTTTAAACATTTAAAGAAAATATGAGAAAAATTATAGCGCAAATTCTAGTTCTATCACCCCCTTGAAAGAAGGTACTTAATTATGAATATATTAAAAAAATATACATTTTGACTAATTTTTATAACCTAACAGACCAAATAATTTCTCAAATATAAATTTTATTTAATAAATAAGACGTCCATAATTATAGTCATCTTACTAAAACTAAAATTCTATTAATTTATATTACTCTATTTATATTGCTCCTACAAACTTTTTTAATTTTATTTACTGGTTAAATGCTCATTTGAAAAATCTAAAACACTTTTTTAGTTTAAAAATAAAAAAAGACTTAAACAGCGTAATTTAAAAAAAAAAAGATGTCTCACCGTACATTTTAAATGAGGTGCGTCTGAAAGTGCACTGATGGTGCCGTCACGGTCTGCGATTGCTTCGGCTAAGAAATCAGGCGAACTCGGCTATCCTCTTCGTTTATAGTCCTTGGTGTCAGTAAACAGTAGAGCGCAGAACTAAATGAGATGAATGTTTACTAATGCATAATTATTTGCGAAAAGTTAAATCGCCATTTATATGGACTTTTAGAGCGCGAAATTCAAAAATAATGTGGCAATGATCACGGAAAGTAGTTTTGACACATACGATTTGAAATTAAATCTTTTTTAACCGTTCATAAAAGTGAATCGTATACTCATTTTAATCAATTATAACATGACAATAACAGAGTTTTATAAGCTAATAATGCGCATTTATAATGTTGATAAATGCTAAGAGTAGAAAAGTGTAAATATGCCTGTCTCATGTTTCATTTAATAAATCACTTTCCCATAAATCTTAGCCGTCGCTGATTTTCACTTTATCCAAACAAAAATATTTAAGAAATTCCCACACGAAAAAAATATGAAAATTATTCTCTACAAAGATGTTTGTCAAATCAGAACCTTACTTTTTCTGGCGATGAATGAATAGTGTAAACATAAAATGAAGCATTATCTCTCACTTTATTTTTTGGTTTCTTCAATGCATAAAAATGTAATATTATGGCAAACATATTTGTACTTTATTACAATACTTTTTTAAAACTTCGCCTCGAAAAACTTAAAAAATAGGTCGTTTACGTTTGTTTAAATTTTCTTGCATAAGGTATATTTTTTGTTTTAAAATATTATTTGTGGCTTTATGTTCGAGTGGTACTTGCCTCTCACCCTACTGTCCCGGGTTCTGACTAACACAGACATAATACGTACAACGAAAGACACATATCCTAAATTCCTACTCTTTTCACACACCTCTCAGAATAGACACATCACCATTCCAAACCACTTGTAACACACTTAATATATATTTGAATTATTTGAAATAGGTTTTTTTGCAAAAATGTTTCCTATGTAATTATTATAACCAGTCTTTTAATATGTTTGTATTTTTAATTGTCACAAGTCGCGTACACTCTCAATTATACGTACTGTATGTATCTTTGCATGAAAGTGCCACCCTACGCCGAAGGGAAAAAGATGAAATACCAGCATAGGCCCCTAACATCGGCCGCCAGGACGATCTCCGTTACCGGCAAAATTTGTCGTCATTGACGATTTAATGTAATATTGTAAATATATAAATATTTATTGTATTTAACAAAAATCCATGTTGTTTATATAATTTTACATGATATACATAACTAGTCTTAATTAGATTTTATAACAAAATAGGGAATAAAGATCTAAAATTGGAATCGGAAATGGAGTCCCGGGTTTGATTCCCGGTCGAGCAGTTAGGATTCTTTCTGAACCAGAAATTAATCCTAGCATACTCGGACATTGGGTGTGTGTCCATTGTCTCTAAATGTGTATCCCTCTGGCACACAAGGTACCGTGAGATATTTTCAGGGACACAGAAAGTTGTATTACCTGTGGTGATTAATTTATTTAAAACAAAGTAATTATAACGATTTTTTTTACATTTATTTAGGTAAAGATAGAGCACCAAATTACACGTTTTTTTTAGGCCTGAAAATATATTTATTCTGTCATATATATCAAAGAAAATCAAATAATATTTCGAAACATACTTTTTTTTAGGGTTATCGACAAAACTGGAAATTTTCAACCTCGTAAATTATTTTCCTAAGAATATTTCTGGGTATATTACCTGGAGCTCTTTCTATGAAAATGAGATATTAGTATGTTCATATTGCTCTTAAAGAGATTTTCATCAAATTGAAGATTTTTTATATTTAAAAAGAGCTTTAGAAAATGTTTCAAGGAAGTTTCTGTAAATTGAAATTTTCCAGTTTTGCACAACCTTGTATTTTCAAAAAATTCTACGAAAATCAAACGATTCTGATATAGCGATTTAAACGCACATTTTACTTTTTTTGACCAGTTGTGAAAATACAAATTTAAAAAACACTGGCAATTAAGTTATTTTAATATTTTATCCACTATGTGATTTATAATTGTACTTAAAAATTACCCTTTCTATAATAAATCATATTGTTCGAAATATTTCATAATTTCCTTGTTGTATATATCTAAAATATCTTTGAAATAAGAATTATTTAAATAGTTAATAACATTTTTTATTAATGAATTATTATGTTAGTTTTGATTAGACATTTTATATTTTGATTTGGTAAAATAAATATAAACCACTATTTTTTTGTGATCGTATATCTAGTTTGTGATGTTATGCAAACAAAAATATGGGAGCGAATTTTCCTCAATAAAAAAATAAAATATTATTCAGGAAGTCTTGTGAGATATAAAGATGGGGACAATTTTGTTCTCATAAAGTTATGTTTTTTTCATTATAATTCGTCAAGATTCGTCCAGAAATGCAACAAATTTAATTTTTTTCCCGAAATTGTACATTTTTTATACGCACTGAATATATCTTTGCAGGAAAGTCCGAAGGGAAAAAGACGAAATTCTAAATTCTATATAAGAATACAAGTTGAAGCTACTTTCATTTTCTTAAAACAAATGTTTGTGATCATCTCCCAAAAGTCAAGCCAAATGAAATTAGACAAGTCTTTGGACAAAATAAAGTATCTAATACTTGATTGGTAAAATTTGTATATATCAACAATATGACCATCAAATGGCTGCGTCCATATGTTTGCATGCGCAAACAGATGCGCAATGCGTATATAATCAGTCTAATTATTTAGGTATGTGCAGTAGAGTGAAATAATCCCAAACGCTTGTCATTTTAAAGCTGTGTTGAAACAGCGATTTAAGACAACAAAACAAAATATATTAATTGTTATAATAAATTACATAACATTTTAAACAACGTTTTATAAAATTAGAACGAATTTTTTGAAAAACACTCATTCGCACACACATTCAAATTTAGCAAATTTACCTTCTCTTTAATTTAATTTTTTAGTTGCTCAATATTTTCCACTGATTCACTATAAATTTTTTCTTTGAACGTTCGCCAATGAAAATAATATAGGAGATTCAAGTCTGGACTCCGTGCAGGCCAGCGAATAGGACCATTTTCTCCTATCCAGAAACGATATTTATCATTTAAAAAATCTGTCACCTCTTGAATACTATGTGGTGCATCATCTTGCTGCCAAGAAACCCTTAATATATCTAAGAGTGATAACTCATCTAAATAGTCCTCAACATTAGTTTGTAGAATGTCAGGTAAGTCTGGCCTGTTAATTATTCACCAATAAAGAAAGGACCAATAATCTTAGATTTATGAATTCCACACCAACAATTCATAGTTACGCGCTTGCTTTTTCACTTGTGCCACGGCATATGGGTTTGTGTTGCCCAATGATGCGTATTTTTTTTTATATTTAACTCATCCGTCCAAATAGTGCTATTCTTGATGTTAACATAAAATTTCTATAGTTTTTGAAGCATAACACAAAAACTAGTAAACCAATTATACAATATGTGTATATATTTGTTATCAGAATGGCTCGAGAAATCGAAATATGTCAAAATATACTGGGTGTTTTGTTTAAAATAAACGCAATTTTTGTATACCCTGTATATTTAAAACGCTAATTTGTTAGCAGGAATGAAATCTACATAAAAAAACCATGTAAGACCAGTTTTTAAATTTTTTTTAATCGGTCAAAAATAGAAATAAGAATGGGGGTTTACATTAATAAAACTAACACACGTGTTAGAAATATGTTAATTTTAATAATACGAAAAAGTAAAACATGCAGTTAATATTTCATCTGAACACCATATGAGTAATATTGGGGGCATTAAGGTGGGGCCAGACGTGTCTTTATAAACAGCAGGTGGGATTTGCGAGGAGCTGTGATTCTTCCGTGCAGACGAATTCAGTTTGACAAATTATTTAGTTGTGGTGTTGTAGGTATAGGGAGCGAGTGTAAAAACTAGCGCTGGCAAAAACCAGAAAAAAGAAAAACAGGTTAATCGGTTTCCTCAAAAAACCGGTTTCTGGTAATACTGGGTATCCAAATATAGTTAAAAAACCAGTTAATCGGTTATTCGAAAACCGGTTAATCGGTTCTCCGAAAATCGATTAATCGGTTATCCGAAAATCGATTAATCGGTTATCCGATTAATAAGAAAACAGATTAGATTGAGTTTATAATTTAGATTTTAGAGGACAAATAAATTTAATATATTCATTTCAGTAGAAGAAGGTACTAGTATAAATAAACTCAATGCAATAGTTTTATAAAACTATTATACAGTGTGGAAATTAAGTAACGCATAAATTCAGTAATTCCGTTGATATTAATTTTTTGGAAAAATCTCGAAGGGGTATAGCGATGTTAACTTCGGCAAATATTTTCAGTCTAATTTCAGTTTCTTATGTCATTTATTTTTTAAGTTATGACGTCATCGCCTTTTTTTAAATGACAACCTATATTTATTATTATTGATTTTGGTAGTAGATTTTATTCTGGTTCCGACCGTATAAAATTTTCAATATATTATTATTTGAAAAAAATCGAGAAAAAACAGTCTTAAAGTTCAAATAATAAAAATTCATTAAACTGGGTAAATTTACCTAGTTGCAGGTGTATCACATTAGTTACGGCTGTCAGATTTAAATAATTTGTAAATGTTACAATAGAATAAGCGTTATTATTTTGCTTTTTCTAAATTAGAAAAGCTATTTTATTAATAAGAATGGTACAGTTGAGCGACAAACAGAGAATTGAAGTGTTGATAATGATTGGTTATGGCGACAGACCTAGAACACATCAAGAAGTGTGTCATCTTTTTAGAGAAAAAATACCCGGATTAGCCCATAAATCAATCAACAATTAGTAGGATTGAAAAAAAATTTCGGGTACATGGCGTTGTAAAGAATATTCCAAAAACTGGACGTCCGGCGACATTAAATGAAAATGCATAACTTGATGTGCTACTAGAAATTGAAAACAATCCACATTCAACTAGTAGAAGCATTGCTTTGAACCACAATATAAGCCACACTACAGTTCTAAAACTTTTGAAAGTTCAAAAATTCCACCCATATAAGGTGCACTTGGTTCATGAGTTGACAGAAGATGACTTTGATTGTAGGCAAGAGTTTTGCGAACAAATGATGGAAATTTGCAACCGCGATCCAATGTTTTTCCAGCGTGTTTTATTTTCGGATGAAGCAACATTTTGTTTAAATGGCCATGTCAATAGACAGAATTGTAGATATTGGGCTAGGAACAATCCCCATTGGATACAGGAAAGTCATACCCAAATATCCTCAGAAAGTTAATGTTTGGGCAGGAATTATTGGTGACAGAATTATAGGTCCATCTCTTTTTAAAACAATTTGACTGGAGATATATACCTGCAATTTTTACAGTTGGAATTGATGCCTGCAAGCTGCATTATTCCCCAATGCTAATAACCCTGACCTACCAAATAATACCATTTGGTTACAATAAGATGGCACTCCGCCTTATTACGAAATTATTGTGCGACGCTACTTGGACTCAAATTCTCCCAGCAAGATGGATAGGTAGAAGAGGTCAGATAGGAATGGCCGCCCTAGGTCTCCTGATCTAACGCCATTAGACTTCTATTTATGGGAGTACTTAAAAAGTAAAGTGTACAATAATCGACCCAATAATTTAGACGATCTCAGGCAAAGAATTCAACATGAGATTAGGTTAATATCGCCTCAAAACTATTCAGAATGTGAGAAATGAATTTTATAATCGTCTTGGGTATTGTCAAATGGTACAGGGTCATCAATCTGAACATTTAGTGTAAATGTAATTTAACAACTGTTATTTCTGTGCTTATTTTTGTGTTTGATGATATTGTTAGATTTTTTCTGGTTAAGCAATTGAGTTTCTTTTTATACTAATGTTTGCTCTCACGAAGTTATCGTTATTACTAACTTTGAATTGAGCAGATAATAAATTTCTAGTTCGATTTTTTCAACTATTTGTATAATTTCAAAAATAAAAAAACGAATGTGCCGTCGATAACTTTCCGTCAACTTTAGGCAACTAGATAAATTTACCCAATTTAATGAATTTTTATTATTTGAACTTTAAGACTGTTTTTTCTCGATTTTTTCAAATAATAACATATTGAAAATTTTATACGGTCGGAACCAGAATAAAATGTACTACCAATAATAAAAAAAATATACGTTGTCATTTAAAAAAAATCGATGACGTCATAACTTAAAAAATAAATGACATAAGAAACTGAAATTAGACTGAAAAATATTTGCCGAGATTTTTTCAACAAATTAATTATCAACGGAATTACTGAATTTATGCGTTACTTAATTTCCACACTGTATACAAGTTATTTTGGTGGGGTCAGTAACGTCCAAAATTAGTACAGAAAAGGCTAAAGGTATTGGTGAATTAACAACAATACACACATGTATATACCAAAGTGTTATATTGTCTATAGTCATTTATTTCTGGCATCCTATAGTGTTTCTTCTCACCTTCTATGGGTTGGGTATTAAGCAACTGTCCTATAAATTATTTAAAAAAAGATTTTTAAGTAAACTTCTGCGCCAAAAGGATTATTATATGAAAACATAAACAGAAAACTATCGTATTTGAAACTGCTAAAAAGAAAATAAAAGAACTTTTGCTCCAATTTTGAGAACGTAATCAAAGTAGTCCTCTACCTCCCAATCTCTAATTGTATATAAATATTGCATAATATGATACGAGACGTTGAAGTTGAAAATAACAACTGCAAAGAAAATAATGTAATAAATTGTTTTTCCTGCTTTTATTTAGAGTACGCGCACGGTCCACGCAATGCATGAGTCATGTCATACCGAAGGCCTAGCTAGACTTTTTTAGTGTTGTGGTTATGTACTGTCTAGTCGGAGGAAAAAAAACCTGCGCAAAACAATCTGATTTCTGCATTCCATCACAATTAAGCGTAAATGAAATAAAGGAATTAGTGCATGGCAAATTTTTGCGATCGTTTGCATCCACACCTACTCATTGAGAGAGATATTATATTCCTAGTATATGGTTTCGCAGAAAGCTGGCGATTTATCAGTTATTGGCAATACTTCCCTCGCCTCGCGGAACTACTTTCGTCGGCAGGACAGTATTATTGTTTTTAGTTAATATTCGGCAACTACGACAAAAATGACAAAATACAAAATGTATCAGGTTTTATATAAATTCTAAACTAAACAGGCGTCGGTGGCCACCTGTCGCGCCCCTATTTTAAGATTTCAACAACATTTGAAAGAAAAGAAACGCATATTATTTAATTATTTAATTATTCGAATACGGTTTTTTGAATAACCGGTTTTTTTAATAACCGGTTTTCCAGATAACCGGTTATTCGATTATTTGATTATCCAGATAATCGGTTTTTCGAATAACTGGTTATCCGATTAACCGGTTATTCGGATGACCGGTTAACCGTATAACCGGGTAACCTAATAACCGATTAACCGTATAACCAGTTTTAGATTTTGTATAAAACCGCGAATAATCTAAAACCGATTTACCGGTTATCCAGAAAACCGGTTTCAGTTGCCAGCACTAGACAGTTTTTGATTCCGATTTAAAGGAATTTTCCGGGGTTTTTATTTACGATATAGACGATATTTTCTGTTTACATGTTACAAGACACCTATAATAATTGTCTTCATGTGATCCTCTTCAAACAGCATGGAATTATTTTATTCGTTACACCTTTCTGCGGCCCACAACCTTCCTCAAAAATAATTACAGGTTAGGATACTGTTTCATTATAACTGGAAAAATTTATGAGGGAAAATCTGTATATCCTTCCCCTGTATGACCCTGTTATTTTCGTCATGTCATAGGTTTTCGATGTAAAGTCGATATAAATCACACAGAAAATTAAAACTTTCAGTTGTAATTGAAGTGTGTCCGGTTCAAACATGCTAAATCTAAGTGTAAAATTTTTTCATTTTAATATATTTAGGTAAGAACATTTTATGTGTCATTGATTATATCTCAGAAAATGCTAAGTGCCAAGCTCATCTAAAATAGTAACAAAAAATAATAAAACGGCGGCAGCTACAAATCACATGCCTCCTTTCGGTACAAATAAGCTAAGTGGCATCGGGTCGATTAATACTTTATTGACAATATTTACTGTTTATTTATTTCTTAGTTTGGCACTTAATTTGTGTTTAATATGAATGATTTTTAGTCTATTATTAACTAGTATATTATTTTTTAATCACACAATTTACTTTTTTGTAGCGTTGGGCGATATTCTGAAAAGTGTCGATACCGCGTATCGATCAGGTTTATATTGAAAGGTATACGTGTATCGTATCGTTTTAAAAGTATCGATATTCGTAATACCGAAAGAATTTCGATCCGGAATTTTATTATACAAATAAACGCTTGCAATGCTGATTGCTGTTCTATAATTTAAATTATGGTTATTTATGCATTATTATGTGGTGATTAAAGTGTAATATCAAGACATTTAAATAGTAAATCAGTCATAGATCATTTTGAACATTGGTCAGGTTTTAATGAAAAAAAAAATATATAATTTTTAATAAAAATTTCGTCGTGAGACGAACTACTCAAATATGTATTTCTAGTTATGAAATATAAGTTAACGGACCTTTCTATACCATTTCTTTTTCCTTGCTAATTTATACAGTATTCCAACCATAAAAAACGGTATGCACACATGGAAATGTGACTACTATGCAACTTGGGATAATTCGAATCCATTCGAGTTAATAAGAAAACTTTTTGAGGTTACAGGCATTTAATTGTTTTTTACATTGCTAAATGGAAAGAACCGCCTAACCCTCCGGGCGAACGATGCAATATGACCAGTGACCCATACTGTTCGAATCTTTAAGGAAGTTTGGAAGCAAATATTTCCAGACCGACAAAATGTAGCACAAATAATAACGCAACATTAATCCAACGTTTCTTGATAAGCACCCAGCCCAGCAAACCAGCTTTATGATGATTTATTTAATCATTGTTAAATTATGTACACAAAGAAAAGTATTTGCTTGATTTTCAATTGAAATTTCTTGGCATGAAATGCATTTTTTTCCGAGATCGTAAATGTAACGTTTGCAATTTCTTTCCTTAAATTAACTTGTTTGTTTAAATCCCCTTGTTCCCTTTTCTTTAAAATATCTCATGGTGAAATATTCTTTCATCCTGACACTATTAGCAGAAAGCAATGTAATAAAAAAACTAATATCTTCTGGAAAAGAAATCGGTTTGAAACGACTGCCTTGGCCAATAATAAGTTATTCCAAGGGATTAAATTATGAACTCTTGTACAAAGCGGTTTTACAATAGTTAAATTATGTACACAAAGAAAAGTATTTGCTTGATTTTCAATTGAAATTTCTTGGCATGAAATGAATTTTTTTTCCGAGATCGTAAATGTAACGTTTGCAATTTCTTTCCTTAAATTAACTTGTTTGTTTAAATCCCCTTGTTCCCTTTTCTTTAAAATATCTCATGGTGAAATATTCTTTCATCCTGACACTATTAGCAGAAAGCAATGTAATAAAAAAACTAATATCTTCTGGAAAAAAAATCGGTTTGAAACGACTGCCTTGGCCAATAATAAGTTATTCCAAGGGATTAAATTATGAACTCTTGTACAAAGCGGTTTTACAATAGAAATAAAAATATAAATCGGTATACTAAAGTGAAGGAAGAACCAGCTTTGATATTTTAGGGGTGCAAAGGATCGACAACCTCCACGCGGTGCACCCTGGACAGGCAGTGGCAACTCTGCCTGAAAAATGTCGGCCGGAGGGTACCAAGGCTAACCAACTAGTACCCCTAAAACTTCTGGTTCCATATAACTTCAGAAGAAGGGTCCCTCACGACCAACCTCAATCGGATAGGGGTCAGAGACAAGTGGAAGGGGCCTCACCAGATGGTCAACGTTGACAATCAAGGCAATATACACGGACGCTTTAAGTGGACGAGGGAACTAAGGGATGACTTGCTGACCTGCTACGAGGGCAGCGAACCTGAGCGCAGAAGATACATGGCGCGTTACATGATGCCTGGAGTATCATGCAGACAGAACACCGCGCCTTCTCTCAGCAACATCTAAGAGATTAAGTATCCTTTCTGCTCAGGACAGGTTACATAAGGGCACCCCGTCAGCTGGAAGAACTGCCAGCCGCAGTCCCACCGCGGTAATTACCTGCTGATGGGAAACATCCTCTAGAGTTAACCGATGTAGACTTAAGGACGAGGATTAGCCTCAACACTAAGGCTAACCTAAAGCCACGAGACATGAGTAGAATGTACGAGGTCATCGATGAGGAACTTCCAGAAGATGCAAATGCATCTGGCAAATCACCTCTGCCGTATACAATGCCGCGAAGCAACTCGTTCACCGTGAGAGGTTAACCAATCACGGAGTCGAGAAGGCCAAGCGGCGTGTACAAAAAATCGAGGGCAAGATACAGCCGGCCAGACAACACGCTTCTCGGATCCAGAATGTTGTGGAATACAAAACGAGTGGTAGAGTATTTACTCCCAAATCCGGCGCATAGCCGTCGGATTAAGACGTGAACACCATATTCTAAATCTGACAGTGATGCTTACCATAAAGCAGTACTGTCTAGATAGGATCCGAGCGCTTATGGCTATAAAGAATACGTTGAAGAGGCGAGTGAGGAGTATGGAGCAAAACAATTTGTTCCGTACGAATCCTTCACGCCTCTGTCAAGAGTGTATTGTAGATAATCCGCCGACTGTAGAAAATGTCGAAACCTTCTGGAAGGGAATCTACAAAACGACGCGTCCATTCAATAGCGACACTCCAACAATTGCACACTTCGAAGCTCTGTGCCACAGACATCTTGAAGAGCCAGAAGAAGTGTGCCCGGCAATCAGTACGGAGGAAGTCTAACAAACACTTGTTGGTACCAAGAATTTCGCTGCCCCCGCCCAGACGGCATTAACAACTGGTGGTGGAAGAAATTTCCTTCCACTCACCGCCATCTGGCGCGAGTTTTCAACTCATGGTTGAAAGAGAGGTTGCAGATTCCGGACCAGTTCGTTGAGGGACGTACTGTGCTTATCCCCAAAAAGGGGTATCTTTCCAATCCAAGGAATTATAAGCCAATCACTTGCCTCAACTTCTGCTACAAGATATTTACATGTATCTTGTATGCTAGGACACTGAGGTCAGTTGATCCGGTATTCCAGCAGATATACGATCAGCGTGATGCCAAGAAGGGCATGGCTAGTTGCAAGGACAGTCTGCTGATATACCGCTGTATTACACATGATTCTGTGCAATACAAGCGGAATCTATCGATGGCCTGGATTGATCATCGCAAGGCATTTGATACAACATCACACGAGCTATTGTTGCACCTGCTCGAATGTCTTGCGGTACCAACACCACTAGTGAGATACATAGAACAACTGCTGCCACTCTGGAAGACTCACTTCACCATAATATCAGGTGCACAGCGGGTCACAACAGAGCAGGTGGCATTTAGAAAAGGAGTTTTCCAGGGTGACTCCCTGAGTCCTCTCCTCTTCTGCATCTCACTGCTACCGTTGTCTGTTCGGCTCCGCCCAACCCGCGGATATCAATGTGGACCACCCAGCGACCGGAGGCATAAGATCACCCATCTATTTTATTTGGATGACTTTAAACTTTATGCCTCCGGAGAGCGCGACCTACAAAACGCTCTTAGGGTGGTCGAAGAATACACGCGGGCCATTGGCATGGAGTTCGGGTTGGACAAATATGTAGTCGTCCACCTCAAGAGAGGACGATACGGGGAATTCTCTGAAGATGCGCAGCTCGCAGACGGAAGCATCCTAAGAGATCTGGATGCCGGAGAGACCTATACATATCTGGGTGTGCAACAAACGCACATTCAGGATGTAACACAAATAAAGGATTCTCTCCGCGGCAAGTACAGACACCGCCTATGAAAGATTTGGTTTTCCGAACTTTCGGGGAAAAACAAGGTGTCTCAACTAATATGCTTGCCGTTCCGGTTCTGCTCGACTCCTTCGGAGTAGTAAAGTGGACGGTAGATGAGCTGCGTCAATTAGACAGAGATACCCGCAAGATGATGAATATTCACAGAAGTATTCATCCTAGATCGTCCGTTCCTCGTGTGTACCTCCCACGTCAACGGGGGGGGCCGAGGATTCTTGAGCCTGGAGTGCATGCATGGCAGAGGAGTACTGAGAATGTCATGTAACATCCACAGGAGCTCAGATCGCCTCTTGCGGTTTGTAAAACATGACGAAACTGTAGGGGTGGGAGCAGGATTGTTCAAGGCAGCAAAAAAGAGCCGCAGATGAACTCGGTCTCGCATTTGACAACAGGAGAGGAAGCCGACGAGGTGCTGATGTAGAGTCAGTCACTGAACTTCAGCCAAATCATCTGAAAGCCCGAATCAGAGCTGCTGAACAGGAAAATCTGTTTCGGCAGCACGGCGATAAACCCCAGCATGATGTCATCTATAAGAACATAGAAACACTGGGTTTATCGACCAGGCTGACATTCGCCTTTCAAAGGTCAGCCGGGCTTAAGTCGGAGACCGGGGGATTCATTATAGCCTGCCAAGATGGTATTATTACCTTAGTCTACCGTAGCCGCGTGTGGCGTGTAGAGGTTCCTGACATCAATTGCAAGACTTGCCGTCAGGCACCGTAATCGCTCATGCACATATTATCTGCATGCCCCATATACGTGATTTCGCCCTACATCCACCGACATAACGTGACGTTACGAGTGCTATACTACCATCTAGGGCATTCGTACGGGGTAGATCAGACACCAGTGCTGCTTTACGTCCCCGGAGATATTGAGTCCGTTGTCGAGAAATGCCAGATTTACTGGAACTACTCGTTTCCGACGGTCAGGCTAATCCAAGCCAACAAGCCTGACATAGTCCTCCTCGACCATCAACTCAAGGTGATGTATGTCATCGAGTTCTCGGCACCTGCGGAGAAAAACATCACCTTGAAGGAGGAGGAGAAACGGCCCAAATATCGCGATCTCCGATATGAGCTCCAAGTGCTGTACCCAGGCTATTCGGTAAAAATGGTCGTCCTAATAATCCGTGTACTCGGAGGGATAAAGCCTACGCTGCTCTCAAAACTGAAGATCATACCAGCCTGCCAAAAATCAACCGAGTGGTTAGCAGGCCAAATGCATAAGGTGGTCATACTGAGTTCTTTCCGTCTGCTTAGGGCACATGATTCTGGTATCTAGTCACTAACCCTGCGGGATGTGGGGAGTGGCTGCAGTTAATGCGTCGGCGCGACTGCCGTGAGGCGTCGGTGGCCACGGGAGGACTGTCCGGCATTGGATATTCCGAATAATAATAATAATAATAATAAATCACCTCTATTTATATTTCTGTCTTGACGAAATTCAGCAAGCTGTTCTACCACTTAATGAAGACAATTTACAGTTTTACAAAATTTACAAAGAAAAAAAATTTTAAATTTTTTTAGAAACTTATTAAAAAAAAGTATTAAAGTTACAACTAAATGATAATCTAATTACCAACAGTTTATTAAAAAATAATAATAATAAACAAATAATATTTAGATATGGAAGGTCACTGGTCTACAAGAAATAATTTCTTCAGATTATTCTTAAAGGTTAATTTTGAAGAGGTTTTTAGATTATTTGAAAGAGAATTATAAATTGCTACTGCTTGATATGAACAGGATTTTTGAATCATTGCCGTGGAATGTCGAGGTATCGTAAGCTGGTCGACATGTCTCAATTCTCTCTGATGAACATTAACTCTTGACACTAGTTTAGAAAATAAATAAACAGGGTTTTCGTTTATCAAAACATTATAAACAAAGCAAGCCAATGGACAATTCTACGGTTATGCATTTTTAACCACCCAATTTCTGACAAGTACCTGGTTATATGATCTTTACGATGTAAACCGAAAATACACCTAATACATGAATTTTGTACTTGTTGAATTCTAATGGAAGATTTGAGATCCAGACAAGGGCCATAAACGATATCACAATAATTGAATATAGACAGTATAATATAATCGCATAACATAATCTTGTTTTTTTTTTGTTAAGACAGTGTCTGTTAGCATATATACTTTTAAGTAAAAGTATGATTTTCTAATTGGTGAGTTTATATGACTAACAAACCTAAGGTGGACATCAAAATTTAGGCTTAAACATTTAACTTCCTCTTATATTCTAATTTTTATCCATCCACAAATAATGAAATGCCATCTATGGCATGGTGATCTTTAGCTGTACCAAATACAATAATTGATGACTTCTTAGGGTTAATGAAAACAACGGGGCAAGAATTGATCCCTGAGGTGCACATATATGATCATTTGATACGTCGTCATTTATAATCACAAACTGCTTCCTTTCAGTTAGAAACGGTTTTATTAAATTTATTGCAGTTTCCTTAAAGCCGTAAAAATTGAGTATAGTACATAACATTTTATGGTTCATAGTATCAAATGCTTTACTATAATCTAGAGAGAGAAGTATTGTGACATTGCCGTTATCCAAATCCACTAATAATATTGTCAGTTACTTTTAAAATGGCACTGGCAATGGTTCTATAATTCTTTCGAAAGCCAGATTCGCTGGTAGGTATAATTAAATTTGTTTGTACATAGTCGAATATTTGATTATATACCAACTTTTGAAGAACTTTCGATAGATAAGGCAGTATATTTATGGGCCTCAGATCTGCGTAGTCAGTAGACTTATTAATTTTATTAATAGGAAAAATTATAGATTTCTTTAAGGCTCGCGGATATTTTCCAGTTATTATAAATGTATTGATAATATATGTAATTATAGGTATCAGATAGGGTATACATAGTTTCAACATTTTTATGCTAATTTTAGCGTCACCAACCACGTTAGATTTACAGTGACTAATTGGAAGGTAATATTAGAGTTAAATTTGTTGAAGTCATAAAAATCAATACATGCTTGAGGTGGAGGGGGACACTATTGGAGACGGATGCAATAAAATAGTCATTAATTTTGTTACCGCTAAGATGATCTGGTGTATTTGATTTTTATTTTTTTAATATGATGTTAAACAAGTTAAGTGTTTCCCAAGTTTTTTTAGTATTATGCTGCTTCTGAATGAAAGTCAAGTAACCATTCTTTTCTTGTTGTACCGCAGTATTGACCATATTACGTACATTGTTATAGAGTTCCCAGTCATTTGCACTAATCGTTCTCTTAAATTTGACACGTATATTATTTCGTGTTTTGATCATTAATTTTATTGCATCAGTTAACCAGGGCGCTTTTGGTTTACTTATTCGCACTTTTCTGAGTGGTGCGTGAATATCAAATAAACCTGTTAAATAATTATTAAAAATATCTACAATTTCATCGACATCATTTATAGAATATAAATTGTACCAAGGTACGTGAATTAGGTCTGTATGGAAAGCATCATAGATGAAATATTTAAAATCCATACAAGTTCTGAAAAATTGTTTAGGTTTGATCGTCTCATAGGTTAATTCGAAATAAACCAGGAATGATCAGAAATGATTAGTTCATCATTTATTCGTTGACCCTAGAATATTTGAGTCTCCTAGAATATTTAGTGATTGTATGAATCAATTTGTGGTATCTGGGTTGTTGGTTCACGCGATGTTTCGCACAATGACGTGCAAAATAGAAGTGTGTACCTATTTGTATTAATAGAGATGTAAAACCACCAGGCAGCAGCTATTGGAAGCAATAATAATTCTTAGTTTATTCTCAGAAGAATTACCAGTATACAATAAAAACTTTCCCTATAAAGCCACGACGTTCAAGTTAACAACGCTAAATCGAACCAATAAATTTTGGTTAAGGGGGCTGCAGATAGTGGTAGTTTTTAACCGGCAATCAATATAGTACAGTAATGTGGCGATATCTGTTTTTCAGGAACGTCTGACAACTGACTCTGAGCAGTGCGAGCACACTTTACGAGAGCATTTATTTATTGCCCTGGATTGCCGCCAAGCCAGAAGCCAGAATCAACGTTGAGAAGCTTCCGCGCGTTCCATTGTCCATCTTGATAAATAACGTGGAGAAGCGTCAGTTATAAATTATTGGGATGCTCTCTCAGACCTACCATCGCATCGGCGCTCTATTTCCATTGTTTTCATGAGCTGATTGCTTTATAAATTCACAGCATGCTTTAAAAAAAATGTTACTATAATTTTTTAAACAATACCACTGAAAACTCTAAAGAAATATATATGTAGTCACTTTATAAGGAAACACTAAACCACTGATTTAAACAATAAAACTGATGCTGAATTCGCTTGGGGACAATTTTGTATACTCTATTGCAGGGGAGAGTATAATGTGATCATGTGATTACTCTTTGCTTTGCTCCGTGTTGCGAAATAGTTAATTTTAAATAGATCAGCATCAGGAATTGCATACTAAGGGTGTCCCTGCTCACTTCTCAAAAAGACCGAGTTTATAAACATAATGTTTGAAGAATACAATGCTACATATAAATACTGAAATATACAAGTATGTCAAGACAGTCACTGATATATTGATTAATTAAATTTATCTGACACCAAAATTTTGTGCCATTTTGTGCCAAATTGAATTACATATCATAAATTTAGTGCTCCTTACAGTTTCGTGTAATCAGCGTAACCGGCACAGAAAAGAGTCGTCACCTTGACGCTGTGACTCACATATGAAGAGCCAATTCTTTTTTGTTGTATTTAGTATATGTAGAATTTAGTGCTAATTTTGTGCTAATTTATGCTATAAAATACAAATTTTGTGCAAATGCATTTTCAAATAACATACGAGACTAAAATGAATCATGCGACTCGATGATGAGAAATCCAAAGAAAACTGTTTCTTTGTTAACTGAAGATGACTTTGAAAATCGATTTGGAAATGGAAATAATTAAAAAGCACCGTTTTTTACTTGTTTATTTTTTACTTTTTTTTTGTTAATTTTACAACTAGTTAAAAAAAACTGCAAGGTTGAAACAAATGGAACCTCGTATACCGCTACAAAAAAATAATTTTAAAATACTGGAAACTAATTACTCCCAGAAATAGGATACTACAGAATTCAACAACTCTTAGAAGAACAAAATTTGAAAGACCAACACAAGACTCCACAAAAAAAATTTGCAGAAGAAGCAAAAAATATTCATACAACGTACAGAATATTTGTGTCGCACAGAAATTAAAAAACGAACACCTACACCTATGATTTGTGAGGCTCCAAAATTATATGGTTTAGTTTACGTATAAGCTCACTGCTTATACGTTAGGCTTGAGACCAACGGGTCTCGAGGTCGAATCCTGGCCAGGGGATGGATGTATAGTGACGTTTTTAAATACCAAGACGTTACCACAGTTGGCTACAGCGTTGTTGAGTGGCAGAACACGATTAGTCACTGTCTATCTCTCTTTAGTTTGAGTCTCAGCTGCGGCATCTAGCAAATGTCGGAGAGAATGGTTGCTGTATGTGTCTGTCCTGGTTGAGTGGTGGAATACCAATGTGCTAAACTCCACTAAGACATTAAAGAGAAACAAAAAAAAACAAAAATATACGAATATTAAAAAACAAAAAATATCATTTATTTTCATGTTCATGATGTAACTAAGTGAAAAAGTATCTCATTTTATCCATGCAGATCAAAATCTAAAAAGAAATTGCAGGCGATACTAATGTCTATTTTTTGGAAGTTCAAAATACAAGTTTAGGATTTTTTAATTAGTGTCTTTTTACTGAAGTTTAATTTTGATTTACAAAAAAAACATCAGTTATTTAAAAATATGTGTTTTGTTGAACATACGATAAATGTTTTCGTTTTTAGTTATTACGAAGAGAAAAATGTACACATTTATGTTGGCCGCCTGATGAAAACACCACCTTAATGGTAATGAGTCCATAATTGCCAAGATCTAATCAATAAAATTGTAAAATATTTTCCTCTTATATCTTTGTATATTTTACTCACTTTCCTTAACATTTAAGCCTGTGAATAAATAATTTAACATCTCTAATTTATTCCTTAGAATAAACTCCACCCATGGAATGATGCCAGGAGTTATTTAGTGTAACAAATTATGTAAACTGTCACGCAACTTCCATACATATCCAAATTTATAAAACAAAAATATATAACTAAATATTGAGCCTGTATTAAATGATCGGAAAGTAAACGTTTGTTTTGAATATAATATTAATGAATTCTTTAGAGTACCACGCTCAATAAAATTCTGACCTCTGACTTTCAGACTACTTTTACTGAACCTCACTTAATTAATCAGGCAGAATTAAATGATTTAGTTCGTAATCTCAGTTTTCAAAACTTAAGCTGAGATATTAGCTTCAAAAATGAAAGGAAGGAATATTTTACAGAAAGGTATGAAAGTTAGTACTTTCCGTAAAATGCAATATGGATTTGAACACCTCTTCTCCAAGTAAAATGACCTAATCTCATGATGTGGACTATTTACTAAATACCTTGGGACAGTAACACAATCCTGAGAAGTGGCGATAGATTTGTCAAGGCTGAGGTTGAAAGCAGTCACAACGGAAATAAGTATCCATCAAAACTCTTGATTTTGCTGCCATATGAAGGAATCGTACGAAAATATTAAACTCGTGCTGATTTGCATACAATATGAGAAGTATGAGAAATATTCTTGACTATTTGTGGAGATCTGCTATACGAATAAATAAACTAAACGACATTGCTGCATTGTAATTTCCGTTACCTAACAAACTGAAAATACAATAGTGAAAGTATTAAAATGGAAAAAAGATTTTTTAGTATTTGCAGTAAACAACAAAATTTAATCACAAATAGTGTTCGAATTGTGCGTCGTTTTTCACGAGACAGTGTCGACGTCTCAATTGACTTCTGAGCATTTAAGAGTTTTAAGGGTGTTATTTGAGCGATATCATACCTCACACCTTGCTCTAGGTTTTTTAGCGTTTCTGGAAACGTTTCAAATATTAAATCTTTGACAAAGCCCTATATACAAAAATCTAATAGGCAAAGGTCAGGAGATTTTGCAGGAAACCGAGTAACCATCCATTGTTTCCCAAACGATTGATTTTATTGGTGGTTACCACAGCATTATGAGCTGGTACGCCTACTTGTTAATAGGATGTTGTTAATATAAAAAGGTAAGTTGTTACACAAATTCTCCTAAGATATGAATATGCCCGTTGAGCATTGAGATTTTTGTCATAGATAAATGGTCTCAGTATTCGTTGTCCAACTATTTGTTCCGTTCAAAAACGTCACTGTCCGGAATATAATAATAATTAAACACTAACCTCCAAATATCTATCTGGTTCCCAATTGTTTATAATAGAGTATTTTTAGTAGGTGAAGAATTTCTGTTTAGCCTTTGGTCGATCTCATATTTATTAAGGTATTATTATGTTTACCATCTAAGTTAAAATTATCTTGTACACATTTACATATCCAATATTGTTGTTTATTATTTAAGTACTTTTGTTGTAATAACAGTCCCCGAAGTTAACGCTTTCACACTGAAAGAAAATATTATTGGAAATATGTGTCACATAAAATATGCAATCATTTATTACTTTATTAGATAAATATTCAATATTTACGTCGATATTAATTAAAGTTGGGAACAGCTGTTTATAGTTTTCCTTTTAGAAGGGTTGCGACTGCCTATGGTTGGTTTGACCGTCGGCTACTATTGTCAAAGTTTTCTGTCTCATAAACTACCCCGCCGTCTACCATTAGGGAGACAACTTATACCGCTCATAGATGGCGTTACGATTTACTTTTAGGGAATAATTAATTTAAATATCATTGTGTAATACATGTGTTATGTAGTACCATTAGACTATTCTTATAGTGGATTTTAATCATTAAATATTATTTGTGATATATTATGAATTTATTTTAGTTACTTTCATATCTTATTTTATAAAGTTTGATTTTTTATATCAAACTAGTTTACCTCCTTGATAGAGACAGGAAGATAAGCCATTTTAATAATCAACTTTGCACCGGCAACACCTCTTGGCAGACAATCGATAACATCAATCAACTTTTGAAATGTTCTTAATTTACTAGTGTTGTGAACAACCATCAGGTAATACTAATAGTTTTAAATGATTTATTTTTCTTGTAAATTCTCTTCAAGATGTATATTTTTAAGGAAAAGTTAATAATTAATTTTTCTAATTTTTTGTGAAGATGTGACACATGTTCTAATAATATGTTTCTATTTATTCCTTTCTTAAATACATAGTCTGAAGCCGGCTAAAATTTATTATGCTAAAATAATTAAAGGCTAATATAATTAAATACTAATTAAATTATTAAAAAGCTTATATTATTAAATGCTAATTAAATGCTAATAAAATTTATTAAGCTAAAACTCATCGATAAAATTAAATTATCCATCGTTAATCTAATATTCATCGTTAATAGTAAATTCATCAGGAATTTCTTTTGTGAATTTATATTTCACACTTCCAATTTCATTTGGACATTAATATTTGCACATTGGCAAATTAAAAAGTCACGATTCTTGGATCCAGAGGATTAGTTCCGTGGATGTTTTATTTGGATGACCAGAATTCATCTGTAACTGTACGTGATATGCGCTCCACAATTTCGGTAGACTATGTATTAAGAAACTAGGTGTCCATACCAGACGAGAAAACGTTAACTTCAAGACTCACGCCACCTTTCCATCACAGGTCAGCCTTCGCTGGAGTGTGGCAACTTATTTTATTTTTGATTGTGTTCGGTGAACGAGTTTCACCCACTCGTAATAAATTATTGTACATATATTTGTCGGTAATTCTAAATTACCATTTTTGTGTCGCTGTTGATTTAATAAATATTTAATTTTATTAATTAATTTTTTTATTCTGTCTCTACCTTAGACAGAAATTCTGTAGATTCTGAGTTGGGGGGATGAAAAAGTAATCACTGGTAAAACTGCAGATGGCGCCCTTAATATAAACATATATTTTTTATATTACTTATTCATCCTCGCCTACTACTCGTTGATAGAATTATTTGAGTGAATAATAGTGAACCAAGGTCTCAAGGAAACAAGAAACGCACGGCCCTTGCCTCCCAAAAAAATCAGCTAGCCGCAGGCACAGGAAATTTCTACGCTTTCCTTGCCAATAAGAATAGTTCTTATTGACAGGTAAAGTGAAGGCTTTTTCCTAAATACCTGATTTGGTTTCCTCTTGTATTAAGAGTCATCCTAATACAGGGCGAAACTAAAATCACGGTACCACGGGGGTTCCCTGGTTATATTTGACGACGTGGTAACCAGATGTAACATTTGGCTACCAGGTGGTTGAGATGTAACATATTCCGAACCAATACATTAAATCCAAATTTGCATATTTTGTTATGGTCAGACTAAGAGATTTATATTTTGAGAGATATCCTGAGCGCCGGCAACACAGCATTCAAATGTATGCAAGATTGGAGAAGAACTTGATGAATTATGGGTTGTTTGCAAAACAAAAAAAAAAGAATATGCGATTGAATGTAGAGAACATACTGAAGCAAACATAATTGTGGCAGTTTTAGAAAATCGTGAAGTCTAAAGAAATTGCTCAAATTACGAGTGTGAATCGAAACCATAGCAGGAGAAATCTAAAGAAGCATAAATTTAAATCCTATAAAGTGAAGCTTACTCATTAATTATTCTCCGGTGAAACAAATTGCAGGATTCATTTTTGTAATTGGTTCATCAGAAAATGTGAAGAAAATTGAAATTTTTCCCGCTATTTCATATGGACCGACGAGGTAAGTGACCAGCAATATAATTTTCAATCAACATAATCGACATCATTGGTCTGACTATAATGAAATATACCAGGATGATTTGGATATAATTTATTGACTCGGAATAGTGGGACAACGATTACTGAGACCATTTATCTACGACAAAAATCTCAATGATCAACAGTATATTCATATTTGTGGAACCACATCTTGATGACTTACCTATTCCTGATATATTAACAACATTCTATCAACAAGATGGCGTACCAGCTCATAAAGCTGTGGTAACCATCATTAAAATCAACCAATTGTTTGGGAACCAGTGGATGGTAACTCGTTTCCCTGCAAGGTCCCTGACCTTAATCCATCAGCATAGAGCAAAGAGTGAGAGATGATATCGCTCAAATAACACCATTACAACTCTTAAATGCTGAGAAATCAGCTAAAAGGTGTCGACTCTGTCTTAATAAAAATGAAGCACAATTCGGACACTATTTGTGATTAAATTAAATAAAGATAATGATTTGTTCTTCCATTGTATTCTTGTGGTTGCTAGACGACTATTATTCCCCCCGAAAAGTACTTTTCGTACTAGAATGAAAAGAATTTTTTGGACGGTAAACAATTATGAACAAAATAATGGATACCAAAAACAAATGAAACAAACTGTCTTAATCTTCCTATTAGATTGTAAAAGTGACGTGAAGTCGATTACGATCAGATTTTTCAATTAAAATAAATATAATAAATAAAAATTTATTATTTTTTTTCTTACATTGAATAAACATGGACGAGCATGTTTTCCTGCATTTTTTCGTCGTTAAATAACTATTACGTTGTAGAAGTTACAACAGAATCGTGTGAATATTTCGTAGAATTATCAGAAACCACAAATGACATCCCTATTAATTATATATTGTAAGGGAAGGAAAGGAAACAGGACTATTTGTACATTGTGAATTTTGCAGTTATTGTCATTATTTTCTGGCTTTTGAGATACAAAAATAAATTTTTTACATTTATTTTGTTTCCCAAACTCGGCCGCAATTCAAAACTAAGCTGCCATTTTGGTAACAAAGTTAGTTTATTTTCTTGGCTACATCTCTAAAAGGATTCATTGGACTCTAATATATAATAAAATCATGTCTCTAGAATCGAGGGGTGGGGCGTAAATCTATTCTGGCTTCCCCACTAAAAAAGAATACTGGCGTTATATAACTGACGAATAGAGTTAATTCTATAAAAGTTCTGTAGAATTATCAAACATCATTTAGCTATCCATAGGAAAAATGCGAGGTAAATTTGTGCCACATCGCCTAGTACAAAAATTGTTTCAAATTATTTAGCTTTGTTTTTGGACCAAGGAGATTTAAAGAATTACATGTATGCCAGATATAGCAATTAACCGACATGTGATGGGGCACTTGGTTTAAAATCAGATTTTTCTTTTTTTCTTGTAATAATTATTTTATTTTATATTGTATTAATGTTTTTAATGTCTATACTAAGAATATTATTGCAAAATGTTTAATTCTCGGATATAAAAAATTATATCCTTCCCTGTATATGATAACGATTTCTGTCCATTTTGGTAAGGCTTGTCGTAATAAATCTTAAGTAGACTGGGCCCAATTGCATAGTAATCCAGTGGCGTCAGAAGTGAGTCAGCGTATATGTAAATAATCGACAATGTATTTATTTTTCGATTATAGCGCACTTATTTGGTCGCAGTGATTAATATAACAAACGTAAATATTACATAGAGTTTAGAATAGTACCAGTTTTTCAAATGTCTTCTACATACAACAAAATCCCCGAAAGAACAAGTGGGATTGCATGAGCAACATAGTTTTCATATTTTCTTCCAAGAAACGCCTCCTTCAGTGCGTAAACACAGATTTGTATACAGTGAAAATTATCGTTTAACTTCGACAGAGGTGACATTTGTAAACTTAAAAAATAATTGTAAATTGTTAACTGAAAGATGTTTTTCACTGAGACACCAATTCGTATTACATAATTTTGCATACCTTAAATTTTTTTGTTAAATATTACTAAATTTCTTACTAACCAGCATACTGGAGACATTTGCCAAAGTTTGTAATACAGTTTGTGTATTATCAAGTAGCTTAAGAGAAGGACAAAAACTTTTTAATTTGTGGATACTGTTCAATACTACAATTATAGTTGTTATAAATAATGTGTATATCATCCTCAATATCTTGATTGTTAAATAATTGCGAGTCTCAGAGATGGCTTGTGAATCACCCACCAGGATTTAATCGAAGCACAAACGTTTTTACGCCATTAAAGTACTTATGAGAATTACCTCCAACTATGTTCACCAACATGTTAAAATGAGTTGTCGTGGCAGCAATATATTGGAACAGGCCACATGAAAGTTCTTAACACGTTTAATGGCTTTCACAAAAATCTATTTTGTATTTGTAATTAACGCGTCTACCTCTGTGTAATTTTTTTAAATTTTCTCTGCTACCAAATGTAAGGCGTGGACCATACTTGCTACATGTATTAAATGTGAAAAAATATGTTTTAGCAACTGGCCAACTTTAAGCATATATCGTGCTGGATCAGTCACTAGCATTAACACTTGTAATACCAATTGCTTTCAATGATTCAGTATAGTTTTCACATTTACGGCTTCAACCATTTACAATCATATTTGCCACATAATTGCCTATTGCATCCGTCATTTCGTCTTGTGCTATCCATATTTTTTTTGTTTTAATGTGCCTAATTTTTTTTAGTATTGCTGTCCGAATGGGGGTTAATTTTCCATGTGTGCTCGTCCTTTACCTAGTTGATGCAATGCAATATCCCTTTGTATATTTCATGTGAACTTATTACGTAATACAGATGCGTTCTCTGCGACGCGCGTTGCCGAATTACCCAGAAATTTGTCCAGTCTAATCATAAGTAGTTCAATACTATCGCGAGGACTCATTTTCTTTTTATTTACAATGAGTTAATTATATGAAATTTGTTGACGTTCATCAAGTTGATAACAAAATCCATCTAGATTAATTTGTATCATGGTGATTACAGAAACTATGAGACATTTTTGATATTAAATATTGCTGTAAATTATCAACTACTCATTCAAATGAAACTACGTAAACCGCAAAAAAATGTTTAATATATTATTAGATTACTATTAGTCGTTTGAACATTAAAATGTAGTCGCTAGGAGAATATATTTATTGGCGTTTATGAAAATTTAATATCATATTTAGTTTCTAGCAATCGGCATGAGAGGCTTCAATTAAACACCCTGTATATATGTTCAATAATCCGTCGCCAAATTCAATATATAAATGATATTTCACAGTTTACTCTTGTACGCAAGCCAATTTGAATTATCTGGTGTATGATTTAAAATAAAATATAATTTTCACGACTTGTAAATAAAAACTAAAACTCTTTCCCGTCTCGTCCTATTTAGCAATTTAAAACTTGAGTTTCTATAATAAAATATTAACCGTGTCGTGACTTCTTTAAGTTTTCGTTTCGAAATTCTATCTCATGAATATATTTTATACAAGCAGTGTTTTCATTACTATAAATGCAAACAATTAATAACTGCCACTTACCAGGAAGTACTTTCGTTGACTAAACAAAAATAATATATTCATATAAAGTCGAAAGAAAATTTTCACCTCTAATTATTGTTTACCAATTCCCTTAAAAACTTCGCATTGCCGTTAAATGCTACTGCTTAACAATATGAAATATTCCATGCCACTATAGTACAATTTTACATTTAGTTCAGACAGTGTAAATATTGTCTGTAACTTATTGTTATATTAACATAAATTGCGAATGTACAGTAGTAATCCATTGCAAAAGGAATACTATATCCAGGAGTGGATTAAGAGGCTGGCGGACCTGGCGGCTGTCAGGGGTCCCGAATCTCCAAGGAGCCCCAAGCTCGAGAAATTCATAGTCAGTGGCGACTAGTGAAGTTTAGGTTAAGTCTAATCTCAGTATTGGAGTATGGGACCCAAGCAATACTTTATGGCATAACTATTAAGACTAAATGAAGAGGTTTTGCAGACAATAAATTACGATTGAAATTTGCGAAAAAAGTTGTAAAAATTGTGCAACCCCCAATTTATTTCTTAGACAATTTGTAAACCGTTTGCAAAACATTTTCTTTTCAGAATCAGGTGGAAAGTATATCGCCAGATTTCGAAATGTTACCTTTTTATAAAGTTACACCGTTTTGAGATTTTATTTTAGATTCGATTCTGTCGAAATATCAAAAAGATATAACTTTATAAAATATATGATGTGGCCAGCACATAACTTTCTTATACCAGTATATATCATCCTAATTTAAAAAAATCATTCTATTTAATTCTTCACTTACCCCAATTAAATTTTAATAGTGTCCTTGAAATATTTCATTAAAATTTTTAAATAATTAATTTATCAGCGTCATTCGATACTGTCAATAATAATTCGTGCCATATATTTTAATAATTTCTTCTTATTGACATTGACATTTTTTTAACTAAATTAGACATTTCAGATGTCAAAATGTTAAATTTATCCTAACCCCATTTTATGAGGTCAAGTGTATAAAAAATTTAAGTTTACATCAACTTAATTTAAGTAATTGGAAAATATATTTTATTGGCTTGATATAGTACACATGATTTATAACCTTTCATCAAGAATATATTTTTCTGTAAAGGCAAATACAAAAAACTTTGGGTCCCGTGGACCTCCTTTCAGCTGGTCAATTTTGCTCATCATCAAATTTACTACAAAAGAATGGAGACTTTTGTTTTGATTTTGTTGGTAGCAAGTAAATAAGCTCAGCTCCGATAGGTATCGCTTGTTGGTATATTCATTTCGTTTCTTACATTATTTTGTTTTGTTCCCCTTTCCTCTCCTTATACTTTTCCTCTTTTTTAAAATGGTTCGTTGTATTTGTGTAGTTTTTGGATTTTTTTGCTGGTAAAATACATGAAATGAAAACGGAATTACCTACATGATTCGTAGAATTGTAATATAATAATTATGCAATAAAATAATTAAACATTTACCGTGTATTTTAATACATTATTTGAGGTTATGTTGGTAAAAAAAAAATATTGTTAATACTTATGTAAAATATGTCTATTTTAGTTTTTGGTTGATTTTAAACAGTTTATTATTGGTATTAGTCTTACTATAACAATTTCAACTAATCATCTATTAAAGAACGATTTTCTAAGGATCGATTTTTTTCGTTTCGATTTTTTTATTGAATCGAACTTTTTAGGCAACGATCAAATCGATTTAAAGATCGGTTCTTTTTATAAAAATTGGCATCCCTAGTTTCAACCATTCAAATTGCCAGGAGAGGATGTAGTTTTTCCACCTCTACTACAAAATGGACTAGAAATATTGCTCCCGTTCATCATTAAATTATTCATAGTAGTAGAGTTTTCTGCCTCGCAAAAGTGCTCTCTTTTGCGATTCCGTCTGCAATCGATTGTTAAAACTTGGAAACCCCCGCAAACTGTTACTTACACTTTGTGAAAATAATTCCACCTGGTTGTACAAAAATTGTATGGTACAGGGGGGCTGTAAAGGGTTATTATAGAAAAAAGGGTGGTTTTGAGTTATTTATATAATAAGAATCTACGTAAAATTATGTACCGGTTACATAAGTGTGGAATAATAATTGTCATTATAAATGCAATACAATAATTATTGAAAATTATATTTTACATTACATCATATGGAGAAAGAAATCATTCAAGACGATTTTCTCGAAACATCTAATTCGCTAACTCATCATTTTTCCGTTTAACTAACCCTATCTTCGTAACGGCTGCATTTCTCGAAAATATGTTTAGAATAAAAGTTGTGCATCATTTCATGAGGATAATACTGATTTTTTTATTTTTCAAATCCCTTGTTTTATAAGGGAGATATTTATAAAAACTGAATCAATGTAATGATGCTGTTGTTTCAACGTGACCTAGCGGGAGCTGTGCACTTGTCCATTTTTTTTCATTTAATATATTTTTTCTTGATTAACCAACGATAAAATCTCGGAGAAAAAACTAACTGTAACGATATTAAATGTAAATTTTAAATTATTATTGAATATAATACTTCAATAATAATTTATAAATTGAAGCGTTAGTATCCGCCTGCTAATTTAATTGCATAAAACCCTTACCCACGTTCTCTTTCTTTGTCTCGTTTATGTGAGTTAGAGCATTTCACCTTACTCTAGAGGAGTGGAAGGGACGCTTCGGCTTTACAACATAGATGTGTGACTGTCTACAGTATTTCGACATTGTTTTACTTTTTCTTGAATATCTTAGTTATAAATAAAGCCATCAAAAAAATAATAATACCATAATAATCACAATAAAATTTCGAACAACATTTATCGAAGTAATTTTTTTGATTAGTGCAGTGGTTTTTCTATATATTTCATATACACTAACATTTTGAGTAGCTTCATAGTTACTCCGGAATTTAAGTTTATAATTTCTCTAACACATGTAATACTATAGAAAATTTCAGTTTCTGTATTTTTTTTTATAAGAAAATTACTCGCAATGTTACTTTAATTTTTTATTAGGCGTATAGATATTTTAATTTTAAACAAATTTGTTTTTTATATATTTTTTTGAAAACACTCCCTACAACCCCCCTGCACCATACGATTTTCGTACAACCTAGGAGAATTACTATCTTATGGGATATGTAACAATTTGTAGGGTTCGACAAATTTTAACAATGAATTGCGAACGGACTGAACAATAGAATCGCTTTTTTTACTCTACTATAGCTAGTCTGATATGGAACTATATCACATCCAGTTGGTCGGAGGTTAAGGTAGTATATATACCAAAAATGAGTAGGAAGAATCAAGCCCCAAATCGCTTGGACCAATTAGCCTGACATCTTTTCTGTTGAAAGGCTTGGAGAAGTTGCTGGACGGATATAACAGGGGGAACATCCTGAATCAATTAACGCGAAATTGATTAAGAAAATGTCGTCACAAAATAAAAAACTCAAAAGATTAATCGGTACTATGTCAAAAGAAAGGTTTACTCAAAAAGTTCTTAGCACTGTAGAAAATCATTCCTCACAGTCGTTTGATAAAGAAATTAATCTCCTTAACAAGGGATTAAATTTTGCTTTACCTGCCTCTGAAGACATTTTAAATTAGATTGTTGCAAGTGTTGAAAGTTCAATTCAATACCTTCCTGATTACTCTAAAGTATTTGTTAGAGAAGCTTGCAGAAATCAAATCTCGACAAATATTGTCACTAAAGTATATAAAAAATCAAAATCTACAAAAGACAGAAAAATTATCAAACGGTTGCGTGAAAAGATTGTTTTTATTTAAAAGCTGATAAGGGCAATAAGGTTGTTATTTTAGATAAAGAGGACTATTATGAAAGGGTAGACAATCTGATTAGTAATGGTCTTTTAAAAAACTTTCTAGAAATCCATTAACAAAAATGGTTACTGAAGAAAGAAATGTCCTTAAATCCTGCAAGAACCTTATTACTTCAGCTTTAAATAGGAAGTTACATGTATCTAACCCAAGTGTACCTAGATTGTACTGCTTGCCTAATATACATAAACCAGGAAAGTCGGTACGTCCTATTGTTTCAGCAATCGGATCGCCGAAATGGTTAACAGAAGAGTTCGAAAATGTACCTATTGCGCCACCTAGTTCACTGTGATTAATTCCAACGATTTCATTAATAAGGAGAAAAATGTTCCAGTTGCATGGTAAAATTTTGATCTCCTTTGACTTTGTTCATTGTTTCCAAGTGTTCCGATACCACAGACATTGGACTACCTTAAGGATCTACTCGAATTAAACAATCTCAGTCAAGATGTAGTAAAAGAATATATTAAACTCACTAAACTTTGCATGAAACAAAATTGTTTTCGATTCAACGACAATTTCTTCGAACAACATAAAGGAATAGCAACAAGTAACTCTTTGTCACCATTCATTGCCAGTCTCTTCATGAACAGATTCGAGACGGAAACAAAAGAAGAATTCGAGTATTTACCCAGGGTTTGGCACACGCGCACGCGACACACGCACAAACGCAAGCACGCACCGACAGACATCATTTGGAAAATAGTCAGAATGGATTCAATAGGGTTCAAAACGTATAAATCAATCAAAATCTCGAGGTCGAATAAAATCACGATTACTATACTTCCTTACGTATGAGAAAGTAAAAGTTAAATTTGTTGATGAAATTTTAAACACGGCGACATACTTTCTACCTGATCCAAAAAAAAATGTTTTGCAAATATTTTACAAATTGTCTAAAACTAACCTGGCGGTTGCACAATTTTGCAATTTTTGCTTCATCGCAAAATTTCAGAAGATTTCTGAAAGATTTTATATCTAAATCGTTATCCACAAAAAAGTTGTCGCGTTGATACTTGAGTCATTTCTTCCAATGTTAACAAAATACCAATAACCTCTTCTCTGCCTACCACTGATATTGGTCGTCCAATTTTGGAGCCTTTTTGGCACTTTCTGTTTCTCTAACGTCTTCTCTGTCGTGTAATACGAATTATGTTGAAACAAAGTTCGTTAAACAAACTGCAGACATCTTCTTGTATCCTTTTTCTATCGCCATATCCTACATTTTGATCCTCTCTTTCATTTAATTGTGAGATTTCATATAATTTAATTATTTTAACGCGCACAGCAAAAGCTAAACTAGCCAGTTTAAATCCAAGCTAATGAATTTCGTATTATCATTTACATATTTTATATATTTTTTATTTTTTCCGCTGCCTTTTTATTTGTTTTATAAAAAAAACAGAGCCCTTAAAATATAAATCGACTTTTATTTGTATTTATGTCGCTTATAAGACGTTCTTAGTTAATAAGATTTAAAATGAATTTTCTTAAAAATTTTCCTATATATTAATACAAATCTATAGCGAAAAAAAAATATTGTTTTAAAAGTATTAAAAAAATTAAGTTATTAAAAAAAAATAAAAATTGTGATAGCAACAAAAACAAACCTTAAAAAGAATCAAGGTATGAGCTGAAATTAATCAAACAACTTATATTTAGGTAAATTTTTTATATACGCAATATTTGCAAACTTTGTCATTCTTCAGTACTTGTTCCCACTCAAAATAATTATAATATAGTTTATTATTAATTATTAATAGTAATAATAATAATACAGTTTCTTCATTAAAACACTAAATATATAAGATTTCAAACAAACAATTATGATAATATGTAAATAAACAAGCAAAAAAAGGAAGGGTTCCAAGAGAGACAAAGCTGCCAGATGGTACACATGCAAATACAAATACAAAGTATATATTGAAATGACACATATAAAGAAAAGTAAGGTCAACCCACAAAGGAAATCCCGCGCATGGACCAGACCTACTTATTATTACGCATTATTAAAATCTTTAACATTAATACTACCAATACTAACACCAATAACCACCACCACGTTTGTATCCTGACTATATTGTGGGAATCACACCTACATAAAATTGGAATATTAGATAATCCAATTTGTGTCTGTGGAAAAGGTAGCAGACTTGCCTCATATACTCTTCAATTGTCCTAGAACGTCCAACGAATCTAAATGCCTCTTCAGAACTATTTAAAAATGATTTTGTTGCCCCTTTTTGGATACCTTACTTATTATAATATGCAGCCGATGCATCTCTTTTAAGACAGATTTATAAATATTTTTTAAAAATACACCTGGAAATATAAATCAGTGCTTTCATAATATACACACTTGTGTATGTATTATTAATAAAATCAAGGTATGTTAAATAATCATCTCCTTGTGTCAGACATAATGTATGTTTACCCATCTTTCCGTAGTCTAACATTGTATTGTCTTGCAAAAATTCCCTGAACGACTCGTGGGCGAGAAGCGTGTAAACCATGTACAATCCTTTACTCTGTCACCCACACTTGCTAGAAGGTAAACTGGCAAATACATGTGTATACATGTGTGTAGATGTGTGTGTAACTGCGCGCATATATATATATAATTTCTTGTTATTTGTTACTTGTACGAAGAAAATAAAGGAGTTTTATCAGTTTCGTGCTACCAAGAAATTCGTGGCTAAAACACTTTGTATGTAAAGCCAAAATGCAAAAAAAAAAAAATATATATATATATATATATATATATATATATATATATATATATATATATATATATATATATATATATATATATATATATATATGTTGTTTTTCAGGTTTTCGCGGGTGGTGAATGTTAAATTCGTTTTCCAGACAACCACGGTCCCTCTCGGGGCCTATCACCTACGCGGGAGTATACCCGGAAAACGAATTTATACATATATATATATATATATATATATATATATATATATATATATATATATATATATATATATATATATATATATATGATTAAATATGATTTGAAGGAAACAACTACTCAGCGGGCAAATACCCCGACCTGCATTGAATTACACCTTCAATTCATGATAGATCGATAGCCAATATCATTTGTCAATTCCTAACCAGACATAGATCGATTTCGAACTTATTTGTTCTCTTCAGTATGCCATAGGTTATGGAACAGACAAATGATAGTGGCCAACCTGCTAGTTATATACTAACTAGTGGTGAGAGGTTATGAAACTTCTCATATGGTCTGAATGCTACTATCCGACCGACATCCTCGATGTCTCTGTGGCGGATAGCGACTTGCATCACAGCAAGTACCGAGAGCGGCGACCCCTAGCCCAGGTGGACTAAACTAATGTGATTAAATATGATTTGAAGGAAACAACTACTCAGCGGGCAAATACCCCGACCTGCATTGAATTACACCTTCAATTCATGATAGATCGATAGCCAATATCATTTGTCAATTCCTAACCAGACATAGATCGATTTCGAACTTATTTGTTCTCTTCAGTATGCCATAGGTTATGGAACAGACAAATGATAGTGGCCAACCTGCTAGTTATATACTAACTGTGGTGAAGTGAATAGTGGTGAGAGGTATGAAACTTCTCATATGGTCTGAATGCTACTATCTGACCGACATCCTCGATGTCTCTGTGGCGGATAGCGACTTGCATCACAGCAAGTACCGAGAGCGGCGACCCCTAGCCCAGGTGGACTAAACTAATGTGATTAAATATGATTTGAAGGAAACAACTACTCAGCGGGCAAATATCCCGACCTGCATTGAATTACACCTTCAATTCATGATAGATCGATAATAATATCATTTGTCAATTCCTTAACTAGACATAGATCGGATTTCGAACTTATTTGTTCCTCTTCAGTATGCCATAGGTTATGGAACAGACAAATGATATATATATATATATATATATATATATATATATATTTTGTTTTTCAGGTTTCCGCGGGTGGTGAATGTTAATTTTCAGTTCGAGTAACCAGAAGCCGCAGTAAGCAGTTATCTGTTAGAACCCGAAGATGGCAGATGAGATTCTGCCGAAACGTCGTTCAGACAACCACGGTCCCCCGGGGCCTATCACCTACGCGGGAGTATACCCGGAAAACGAATTTAACATATATGTATATATATATATATATATATATATATATATATATATATATATATATATATATATATATATATATATATATATATATATATATTGGCAAATTATTATTTATAACACATATCTCCAATGCCTAAGTCTTAGAAAGTTAGAACAAAAGACAAATAACTAATGACTAGTGGCATTAAACAAACCATTTCTTTTAAGAGCAATCTACCAGTAAACGAAAAACAAATTTAATTTTATGCCGCAGGAATGAAATGCCATTAAACTAAACTCTTATACGACTTAAAAAATATATAGCTTCTGGTAGGCACCCTCATTTCAAGGCATACATGCTACAGTATTGTAACTTAGTCCTTTTTGAAACGTTCTCGGAGTTCCCGGAAAATTACTGCAATTGTCTCGATCATTGCTGTCAGTTTAAAACTAACTTTAACACCACGTTGCCTTACCATTGAAATGTGCATACTTTTTTAGAAAGTAAATATGCGTAATTATTAGAAATATCAAGCACATCATCGCTGAAGAAGTGCATCGGTGAACCATTAGTAAAGTAAGACTAAACTACATCGCTATTTGAAATATTATTTCTATATAATATCTGTAATATGTCATATGTTTGCCTCATAGGTACACACACACATGAAGTTTACTTTATTGTTTTATTTTATCAAAAGTAAATATCAATTACGAAAAAGTTAAGTATAAGTAAAAAATATTCTGTGTCTTTGGCAACGCTGGCAAAAGTGTCTGGATCAGGAGACTTAGTACAGCTACTATATACTACCCTCTCACCCCGCGGCTATATATTTTTATTTCCCCCATTGCCTACTTAAAAGACTGATTAAAATGGGGGATATGTTAAAGCCAATATTAAAACCTTTCGAGGGAACTTAAAATTAGAACTGTTTCTTTTAAAAGGTAATTTATCTTTGAATTGGATTAAGCATATGCTATTTTAGAGGAATTTTATTGCAAAATAGGAAATTTAGATCTATTGTACTGTAATTTGTGTTAGGGGAAAATAATATGGCATATCAAAAATTTTATATTTTATTATTTGCTATACATTACTCGACTGTAGTAGAGTTGGATAAGAAATCCGTAGGTATTGAGTAAGAGTTATTTCATTCTTTTTAATAAATTGTTAATAATTAATAAACACCACAGGAATTAGACAACCCCGAATCCAAAACCAAAGCTGCATGAGCGAGCGTTATACTTATGAAAAAACGCAGACACACAACCAGTCCCACCCACATTGCCAATGTCGGTGGGAGGATTCGAACACACAGCTACGATGAAGAGATTATCGCGCGCTCTAACCAACTACTCCACCGAGCCGAAATACTTAATATGGCAGATAACATTTTTAATGAAATAATACAAAACATGCCTTTAAAAAATTATTGTTTAAATTTTCGAATCAATAATATACAGTTAAGGCATGGCCCTTATCATGGGATAAGTAAAAATAAACCGAAATTATAGTGACAAAATGGATAATAATTAATAACATTGAGTTGAAAAATTAAGCAATGCCATTTTTTAATAATTTTTATTACAAAATGATAACGTAGATCTCCCCTTCGATATGAACATTGGTGTTGTGCATAAGTGACGCACAAATATGATAAACATGTCTGAATTTATTAAAATTACAGCTGCTTGAATGCGAGGATCTATTTCATCATATTCGTCAATTAGTCCAGCACTGTTGTTTAGTATATCCCTAAAAAAATAAGTCAAGTGGGTTGAGATCAGATGATCGAGGAGGCCATGATTATAAATTTAGTCTTCTTGGTAGTACTGCATCCTTGAATAATAGTGGTAAACTGTCTCTCGAAAATACTACTTATGATACCGAACTATGATGAGTAGACCATAACGTATGAACCAATTACTCCATTATTTAGTAATTCATCCCAAATGTTGAACCGATAAGCGTTTCATTTACCCAGTAGGTTATTTATATGGCCATTATTTTGGACTAACGCCAATCGGACATTTTGTCACTACAGTTTAGATTTACTTCTTACTTATTAAACCGATCTCCAAAAGAATACGCATTACTTTTGAGATGTCCTGTATATGTTGTAAAAGTATGCCAATTACCACTAAAAAATAGTACACTAGAGTTTACGTGACTCAACTATCCATGTTTGTTGTTCTATTGTTGGCTATGCACAATCCCATCAGATCAGACATTATCATATTACATGGTAAAGAGATGGTAGAAAGTGTCGAGAGGTAAATCTACACTATACTTTCATCTGTTTGTGTAATGTACAATTAATGTGATATATTTATGTGAATATTCGATTGATCTTCGAAGTGCATTCAATGATCACTGGACTAGTTATAGACAAAGACCTTTCTATAGTTGTCAAATAATAAAATAACCAAAAAAATGATTTTTCAAAAGTTATAGGAGCTACCTTACTTTACAACAATTCTGTTTCTATAGAAATCACAAAAACGCCCCCGGGTCGGTAATGCTCCCTACGAAAACATGAACATAAAATTTCACTGATAATTAGACATCGGGAGATAGCCATAAATGATGTCAATTTCAGGGCTGATACTAGGTGCTATGTCACGGCGTATATAAATATGTTCATTCATATATGCACACTATCTTACCATGTGGTTATTTTGGCGAGTTCGGTAACATACAAAGTTAATTCAAAGAGGGCTGAAAGTATTGGTAAATGTAACATTAATGACCACATGTATATTTAACAAGCGATTACAAGTATAAAAGTATATTGTCTACAGTTATTTATTTGTGGAATCATTTGATGTTTCTTCTCACCTTCTTTGGATATTTATTAAGCCACTCTTCTATAAATTATATAAAAAAATTGTTAAGTAAACATCTGGGCCAAAAGGATTACTCGGTGGAAATATATAAACAGAAAACTGTTTTATATTGCTAAAAAAAGACAATATTTTATAAAAGAAATCATCCTCAAATTTTGAGAACGGAATTTCCGAAACGTTCATTTTAAATTATCTAAAATGTTTGATATTTAAGTTCCATTTTCAAGGCTAATATTTTTTAGGTGTGATAATTTTTGATAGGTGCAGATGTTTATGTGATATTTTTTTTAATAATTTATAGGACAGTGCGTAATACCCTAGGTGAGAAGAAGTAAAAGTATAATACCAATATTAATGCGCCCACTAAAACATTTGCCATCTTCCAACTGCAAGCATTGGTGCTTTTATCCACGCTAATCCAGAAGTATTCAGTTACGAACAATTTTCTTGTTTAATACTGTCCCTTGTTCCTAAGGAGAAAAGTATTTTTCTACCCGCATTTTTAACTATTACCATAGTTACCTTGAAAGCTCAATGTGCTAAAATGTCAAAATGGACGTCAAAAATATGCCAAGCTATTTCATTACATGTAAGGCGTTATAATGTTTTATTAATTTTAAACAATACAGTTCATTTTAAAAATGTGATCATAATTACTTGCAATTTTTATTTTGATTTACAATATATTGTCAGCATAAACCACCGTTGAAACTGGTATTCTAATATTCCACAGCTTACGTACTATTTAATCATAATTATTTAGTCATAATGCCAGTATGCATTTAAAAAATGGGATTTTCCTTTCGCCCATTTTTATATTAGAGGTCGTAGAAAAAATCTTGCATATAATATGGGAGAAAATATTTATTTCATCCCTTGGGTGAATAAATTTCATGTTCGGGAAATAACTATTCTTAGTGTCAATGCCGTTGGTTCTGAACTTGCTAACTTCAAATTAAAAAAGACATTTTAAAAATGTTAAGCTCGGTTGTCTAACTGTACCTAACTAATGTATTCCAGACGTTTTATAAATAATACATATTTAGCCTGTATTCCAATGACTTCGAGGTAATTGTTGTATTTATTTTCAACCTGGAACAGTAGGCGTAAACACCCGATTTACCTATATCTATATATGAATTGTTATTGGACACTCGACAATAACGAGCCCAGTCGGTCAGTTAGTAATGGTTTTTTATAGATTTAAGTTGTTCAATTACTTGATAAAAAGTTTTAATGTTTTGTATCCATTATTATAAAGAAAACAGATTTATTGCATAGTACATAAAAATATTGTATCATTTCATATTGTCTGGGAATATTTCATTAAGTATTTACAATACAATATTATATCTATGTAAAAGTCGTCCCTGCAATTTACGCAACCTCTCGATCTTTACAGTGATAATTTTAAACTTAATCCAAAATAGAAGGCAAAGGTTCTTGGCACTACTGTCACTTCTTAGGAAAACGACATAGTTAATGATTAGTATTTTTGGAGATTGGTGCATCATTGACATTATCAATATCTAACTATTGTTAGGTCATAGAAGCTCTATGGTCCAACGCTAGGTCTATCAAGGTTCCCTTAAATTCAAGAAATATCAGATCGCACTTTGTCAGCCATTAGGTGCTTCGAACCGAAAACTTTTGAAACTTTTTCTTCGAGTTCTATTAAGTTCAGTAGATCTCCTCCAGTCATGATGTTTTCGGGGTACAATATATCCGTTTTTCACGTTATTTATAATAATTCATTAATAAATAGGTACTATATACTCGCATAGCTTATTCTATGAATTCAATACCAAGAATAGAAATTCGTATTTTTATATAAGCGTTTTAATTCCTTTTTTACTATTTTTTTCCGGTCTTCGCTAAAACTTGGGGAGAATTATCCACTACCTACAGTTTCTGGTCAATTGCTAGTAGAACGCAGAATTTTATCTCGCCCTCGTCTTCTAGCGATTTGTATATCAACATAAAGCGCAGACCTATGCAATTTTAGGCGAGAATTCTGTAGTGGATATACCATCATTCGGAGGGGATATAAAGCAGACAGGCCTTTATCTATAAAATTTTAGGCAAGCAAAAAATATTTATTCTTCGACAAAGAATAGGTTCAGCAAAATTTCCAGGTTGGCGGTACTTCGTCTTCTGACGTAGGTTCATTTAGCATTATTTTTTTAATTGCATATTCTGAAAGTTTACGCTGTATTTAACTAGTGAGTAAACATTTTTATTTATCGGACATCGTCTTCATATGTAAAAAATATGTTAAAGTTGGCGTTGTCAAACGATGACGTCATCGGATCCCCATGTACCCTACAACTGCTAGCCGTCACCAGTTGAAGGGGTACACAGGTGAGCTGTTTATCAAAGTTAATGTTTAGCGGCTAACTGTTTTCGTATTTTTATTAATTTACTTACTGTAAAATGTAAATATCAGCAAAAAACTATAAATACTGTGTAGATCCCAAGTGAAAAAATACTATTGTGAAAACGACAGATAAAATTTTTATTTATTTTTAAATTAGTTGGGGTAGTATCCCCAAGAAAACTAAGTTATAATTAGTCGACGTCTCGTGTATTTGTTGCATATCCTCAGGACTATTTAAACTATTTCTTTGTAAAGGCATATATTTTCTAAAAACATAAACATGAACAGTAAACAAAATAAAACAGTATTGCGAACAAATGCCATTGATTAGAATGAAAAGTTTTATTCTAGTCGGTGTTTTGTAAGATTTTAGAAAACATAAAAAGCAAGGACACTGTGGCAAAAAGCTGTACGTAAAGTTGATCTTCTGGATAACAAAACGGATAAATACTGTTCTGAGGCTCATCTTAATAATTTTAAATTATTTTTTGCTTGGAGGAAGCCTTGGAAAAATTAAAAAGGTATTTTAAGTTAATGAAAAATGTGTCAATTAAATTAAGACCTAGTATTATACACATATTTTTTATTGTCAAGAAAACAGAAAACAGTGATTTCATGGTACCATTGCTCGAACAGCGTCTTTAACGGAACGGAAATTAATGTTTTGACTCGAGTAGAAGTTGATAAGACTGTTTCTTTAAGGCAAATTGGGTTTGAATTGGAAATCAGTCATCCAAACAGTAAGCCGAATTTTGCATATATACCACTATAAATCTTTTAAATATCAATTACACCAGCACTTGTATGAAAATGAACAACTATGATGGAATATTGCAATTGAATTTTGCAGAATAACGTGCAGCCAAACTATGATTTTTTTGTAATGATTTTATTTTCGGATAAGTCTAGGTTTACAAATTTGGGATTATTTAACCTACAAAATACAAAATATTGGTCACAAGAAAATCAAAATTTATTACGGGAGGATAACTTTCAGGTGCAGTTCGGTTTCAATGTTTGGATTGGAATAATCGATAATAGAATCATTGGTCCAATAATATTTGAAGGACCCCTGACTGGTGCCAGATACTTGAGATTTCTGCAAAGTGAAATTGAGGACAGTTTAGCTGAATTACCTTCCATTTACGACAGGGAATGTATTTCCAACAAGATGGAGTTCCTCCCCATAATTCAAGAATAGTAATTGATTACCTTCAACGGAGATTCGGAGAAAACGTAATTTCGACGAATGGTCCTGTGAGGTGGCCTCCAAGGTCACCTGATTTAACACCCTTGATTTCTTTGCTTGGGGTCATTTAAAAAATATTGTCTACGTAACCGCCGTTACAATCTGTGAAGACCTGGAGCTACGAGTAAGACGCGCAATTAATAGCATAACGGCCAAGCAATTGACAAACGTTCTTCGAGAAAAAGCTATGCGAGTTCAGAAGTGCATTGACGTTAATGGACAGCATTTTGAACAACTCTTGTAATGTTTTGTGTTCATTTTTTTGTATTCCAAAGCCACCTAATGTATAACAAGGTAATTAGATCAAAATTGTATTTTCTTATTTTCTTTTAGCTGTAATTTTGTTTGTGTTTATCACACATTTTAATACGACATATGAAAAAGTTCCTTATTAATAGTACTAATAAATGGTACCACGGTACCAATATGGTTCCATTTGAAAAAATTGAGTTTTTCCCCAAAAACCATTTTGATGAACTTTATTTGCTCATAAAACACGTAATTTAGTATTTTTGACGGGATTTCCATTTTTCTAGCACGGGTCATTTAGAATAAATCGGACCCTTAAATGGAAAACTAAATACTATATTATAAAAAATATCGACGTTTGAAATGCCACTTATTTGGTATCGTTGGATTCAGAAAATTATGCAGATTCCAAAAATGCAATAATATACAGGGTATTCCATTTAAAAATCGAAAGTTAATGTCACTTCCAGCGAAACCGGAAGTAAAAAAAATCACCTGTATGTCAAAAGTGCCGCTTATTATGTATATAGGATATCCCAAATTTCAATCAATTACCTTCAAAAACTAAAGTAGAAAAGTAGGTGTACCATGTTCCTGTTACACCTGGTATAGGCCTCATCCAAATTTTTGTACCAGAGTGTCAACAGGTTTTCTAATTTAGCAATGCATTATTTTCTTTATTTACGTCGGTGTTGTTAATGGCTGTTAAACAAATTAATTTGAGTTTCGTTAATATCTTTTTTACTGCATTAGTGCTGTTTTATGGATCATTAATCGCACTGTTTTTTTTTCTAAAACAGGGATAGACGAAAACTGAAGCAGAATTTATATATCTTAACAATAATAACAACTCTTATTTGTTATATAAGTTATTATAGATAGAAATAAGTACATCAATCGCTTCATTACAGTTGAAAATAGTTTGACATATTTTGAATTTTACGTCAAATTTGACATTTGTAATTTTAATTTATCTTAGCTTATTATTTTCACCAACGAAGATAAAATATTGAACAATTACTACTCAACGATTGCTTAGCTAAGGTACTTAGTACTGCTTTGAGACTTTGAGCAAAGTTTACAGAATAAATATAAATAATATTTATTCTGCTAACTTCTGCTTTGAGCAGCACATCCTTTGATGTGGCTGCCGTCGCATTAATCTTGGGCGTTGTCAGTAACTTTTGACCTCTGACAGCGCAAAAAGTTTAACTAATCTGTAAACTTTGGACAGCGCAGGCGGCGCGATATAATAGTCTAATTACTTAACTTTATTATTTTTTTGAACTGTGAATATTTGCTGCCTATGCCACGTCGTCGCGGGTATGCAAGACAGCCTTTGAACCCCTGGGTAGAGACTGGGCCACTGCACGATAAAGATTTTTGTAACTGATCTTACCTCTAGACTCTTCAAAGTTCTCAAGAAAATTATAGTATTATTGGCAGCCCAATTAAAACACGAACAATAACAATTGTCAAAGTTCCTATTCTCTAAGTACTTTGGAAAGAGTTATTTTATTTTAAACTTTCTTAGCTGAAACACAAGTTTTGTTCTATAATATTAGACAAAGGGATTAACTGTATTGCAACCTAACGTGACAATAATATCTCTTACTTTTTGGAAACTTACATTAAAAAATTCCAAGTTGATTTACATAGCATAATTTTTACAAAAATACAACCAATAGTAAAAGCCGTTCCCTACTAACAAATAAGAAGCAGTTAGTTATCTCGCATGTATACTTAGCTAGTATTCATATATGTATGATAAGTTACTTGTCTACAATTTATGAGAATTGTACCAAAACTGGTAGCATGCAATATACATACATAAGTGTTAATTAAAGTACGATATGATAAACATAAAACCACATATCGATATATCATAAATCTACAGTTTTAACAACATAGCAGGTAAGTATATACAGGGTCTACCAAATATTTCGCATAGTCATAATTAATTTCTCCGAAAATTCAGTTCACAGAAAAATAGTAAATTATTTGTCATCCAAGAAAGTATCAGCCTTTTTGTATATGTTACGTGTATGCTATTCACACAAACACCTGAAACCGTAGTTTTGTTGATTGAAAGTCCTGGGTAACTCACTACTTTATTAACTAATTCATAATTAACAACAATAACTTAATGAAGGACTTAACTATAAACACAATTGAATACTTAGAAATCACTACTTTAGCCTCTAATTTATCATCTTTACTCACAAAATTTCAAATTAAGACTAAGCTCCTCAACCCACCGTGCGCTTTATATATCCATCAACGTATGGTCTAGAACTTTTTTGAATATCCCCAATTCTGGTTCTGTCTTTATAAGTCCATACTAACTTGGCTATTTAATTTAAGTTTTAACACTGGTTACGCCATCCCTGGTCACACCCTTGAACTAATCCACTGGCCTAACAGTAGGTATACTGATTTTTAAATTACATTATTGATAATTTTTTTTAATGTCAACGGTATTTTTATTTTCTTTTTGAAACAGAGCGACACCCAATTTTAAAAATTTCTAAGGACGCTTTTAAGTTAAATCTCACTTAAAATATTTAAAGCTGGGGGGGATATACTTGTTTGCTCATGAGTCCTAAGGTGTAATGCGATTCTCAACTGATAACAATGCACACTGGCCGCGGTCAATTTTCAGTTTTCCTTCAATATACTAGCAATAGTGATTCAGTAAACAACCTGTATGCGGCTGTTGATTGATGCAATGCTTTAAGGCCGATGTTCTCTGGATATTAATAATGCCGATATTACATTGATATTTTTCCTTCCACTCTGGTGAATCCTTCGTTTTAAATGCATCTCTTGTATACTTCTGGAATTGTTTGCTACTCTGTTCAAAAAGAACATCAAATCTCTGGCTGCAATTATTACACTATTATATTTGGTGTTATCACAATGAAAACTCTTCAATTACATCAACAGAGAGCGAACAATAAAATTCCACACAATGTAAATTTCACTAAAGATACCCTGGTGAAGATTTCACTTCCTAGGTTCATCCTGAAACAAACAGAATTTGATAAACCTATTAGAATCTTATTTCAACAATACCAAAATTAGTGTTAAACATCCAATTTGGATGCGGACTATTTGATTCCGCAACAACAGCATGACTATGTCAATGGATACTAGTGACAAGATCATAGTTACACATTTGATGGTTTTACCTTTGTACCTTCACATTAAAAACAGATAATATGGGCAGGAAGGTTATTTTTTATTTTAAAAAGTTTATAAAAACTAGTTTTCACCAAAAAATACACTTTTATTCAATTTTTATCACTCCCAACCGCCACTCCCGTGCTTACATATCCAAACATATACACATACTAAATTGATTATGATATTTAATATCTACAGTTGTTTTGTTTATAGTTAGATCACATATCCTTGTCAGCAGCACTCATGACGACCTAAGCTAACGTGTAAGAACTAAAATAACCAATAATATTTTGTTTGCCTACGATATAGAAAGACAACTCTTTCATTGTTGCAGGGTGATAAAATCTTATCAAAATCTGTAGTACAAAAATAATCTAAGTAAACATTTGGGCCAGTTCAAATATTTTAAATATAATCATTTTATCACTAGACAGTTTAAGTTTTCCAAATCCTGAATTAGCAACTCTACCACCAACTTCTACAGATGTCCACTACCATATTAAAGGAATATACTTGCAAGTTGAGTTTGGTTATGAAATAAACTGAAGTTAAAGGAATGGGGATAGGAAAAAAATATTTTTCCAGCCAACAACGACTTCCAGAATTATGCACCAGAGTTTTTATTGAAAACATTATTCTGTAAATCTCAAACTGATCGCTTACAAGTGTGATTGCAAATAGTCTCGACTAAAATGCACAGCCAGTTATGTTATCATTTCAGTAATACTTTGTTACAGTAGTTCTCACGCCCATGTAACTTTAACTTAACATAAAGATTTTACTAACGAATAACATCCGTGGAGTCTGGTATGAATTAATATAGGTCACCGTTAATTACAAAATTGCAATTGCCTGAGCAGTACTTATTGGAAGGCCGCCGATAACTTTCTTGTGAACGATTCGGTTGTTTTGGTATTTTTTCCTTGATTGGATTAGGAATAGCTACTCTTCGACCGATTGTGGGAACAAATAAACCTTTCACCAAGCTTGTATTTTTTTTTTACTCAACCAAGTTGGGGATTTATGGTAAAATTGGTCATAAAAGGGTTAGTGAATTATATAGTGATATTTGCGTGATTTGTGATTTTTTTTTTTTTTTCTGTCCCACAAGCAGAGTTATCTGGATTCTTATTTTTTCCCATCGTGTCGAATACGTCTATCGACTATTTCTCATGACAAGGAGGCTACTTCAGACCGATTAATAACTTCAAATTAATTCCTTTTTTTCTCCTATTTTTCCTTATATGTATAGTATTTTAGTCAACAATTACTCTAAAATTTTCTTGTGGAATGGGCATCATCTAAGGCTATTTACCTCATTGCAGGGCTTTTTTCCCACTCCAAATATCGCCCTGGAGGAACGTCTATGTACACGAAGTGCAGCAGCGAAGTGGTTGGGAGACAACCGAGACGCATCGGAACACCGCAGGAGAGGGGTAGACTACCTGGGAGGCGGAGAACAACAGTCTATTTTTTTAGTTTTTTTTTTTAAATAATTAATTTATATAAGATATCCGATAAACATATCAATTTATTGTAACGTGAACCACGCTGTAACAAACTTGTTTTGTATCCGAGTTTTTATATTAATCGTAGAGTTTTTTTTTTTTTTAGTTGTGGAATTTCTTTAATTCCTTTTTGTCATTATGCGTAGATTGTTTTGATATTATTATTAGATATATTAGTATTATTGGGGTTATGTATCAATAGGGGGTTGTTTTGTACTGTATGATTCAAACAGAGGATTATGAAAGTGTCCACGTTTTCGATCAGTATATATATGCATATGCAACTTCACCCTTAAAGTTATGACTGGTTTTTTTGTGGAGAGTATTTGATACCATTTCTTTTGTATTTTATATGTTATTTGCACAAATAATCTCCCCTTTAAGCCCGAAACACATTGGGTTCATTTTATAATTGCTGTATTTATTTATACACAAAAATACGCAGACTGTTCTCACAAATACACATATCGAATTTTCCAGAGCATTTTAAATATATACTTTAATTTTTGGATAGATTTTACGGTAATATTCGTAAAAATATGGTTGCCAGGCGTGATCACGTACTAGTGCACCGGATTTAAAAGGTTATTTTTCTATACCATACGTTTGATTATAAACCATTCAAATAGTCACACTGTACATATTTTTTAATTATATTTATCTTAAATTTCACACTTCTCTAATAAACCGTAGAAAATTACAATTCCGGTGATTGCATATTATTATTACCCAACACCTCCTTTACCACCGTAACGAACCACCCTCTAAGAACACGTTAGCCACTGGGCCTATTTCCCCAAAAATAGTCTCGAGAGCACTACAGAGAAGGCCCACTATAAGAAAATATTTTTATTTTCGGCCACCGTACAGTTTTTCCATTATAAACTGGATAGAAACAATTAGAGCTCGAATGGCTGTTACAACTTTTAGTTATATTATCAGACAATTTATTGTCCAATAAAACTTTTGTTTATTCAATTGTTTATTTTTGTATTAAAAATTTGATTCAGCGTCATGATCAGGAATTAAACGTGATATAGGAACGATTGTTTTGTCGTAAACGGGAATTTACATGATTTATGAATATTTAAAAATTCATAACTTCGCTATAAATTACCGAATTACAAAACTCTTAACACCAATGTTTCCGCGTTGGAAAGTAAATGGGTTTTTATCTCATCAGTATTTTCTATAAAATGTCGAATAAGAGAATTATTCGTGCTCGTTTATGGTAGAACGTCATGTTTAGGAAATTTCGGTAATTTAACAAATTCATTACCTCGATATTATTATCGGATTTTCAAAATCTTGAAATCAATATTTCAGTGTTTAAGAGCTCAATGTAAATTTAGATAGAATTAATAATGGGGTTTTATCCAAAAACTAAAAAAATTCAAATATTATGATGACCTGTTTTTAAGATGTTCTACCACTGGAATTTTTTGGGATTTTCAGCCAGAGATTACTTACACTATAAAGAAGACATTTGTAATGAAATTAGCTTGTCACGAATTTGTTTCAGCTTCAACCCTAATTTTACTGGGCTAGGAATCATCCAAGTGAATTTTAATCAGGTAACATTTTTAGACTAACAAAAGATAATTACCAATTAAAGTTTCCTATATATCGCAGTGTTACGGACAATGAGATTGTCTAGTAGACAAATAACATCATTAAAGTATTGTCTAAATAGGCGGCCATAAACAACAATAATTATAATTGAGATAATAAAATGGTTAACGTGACTTGTCTAATGCTGAAAGTAATTTTCTCAGTACTAATCCAAAAGTCACGTTTTGCAATGGCTCGTTGAGTAGAGAGATCAACCAAGTGAAAAGGCCTGAGCAAAAACTCGGTAGCTTTTCGCTAATTACAGCAAATTAAACCGGCTAACATAACTCGCGTGATCCAGGAATACTTCTTAACCCGTTAATTAATCGGCCTTAATGTGCTCGTTCGAACCTTGGCCGGGCGCGGGCTAGATTACCAAATCTTATGCCGAATAAGTACATTTAATTCTTATTACTGGAAGCTAAGTACGCAAATTTACAGGACAGGCTTTAGTGTGAGTTGGAAGTTTTCACTTAAAACTAATCTCCTATGAATATTTCTTTAAGAGGTTCACTTACACACAAACCTTATACTTTTCTTACCAAAGACGCCTTTTCATACTCGTTTCGTATGAATATCGATGATTATATTTTAAGATTAAAAGAATTCAAAACTAAAATTGCATAAAAATTTAGATGTATGTATTAAAAATAGCACAAGCATCAGGCTTAAAAAATATTAAAAAAGTCCACTAAATGAAGTAATAATTAAATGCATTTTATAAATTATCAACTCAATATGGCTTCTTTTGTGGTCAAGCGGCAAGGACACTGGGGTTTATAGGTTTTTAAAGACGGGGTCTAGATACCAGTTTTTAAAAAATGTCAAAGACAGCTTTTACAAGTTAATAAACCGGTTTTAGATACTAGAATTAATATAGAAAAAATTAATTATATATTTAATTAAAAACGTTAATATTTTGACTTGTAATCGTCTCGGGCACAAGCATATTTTAGTAATAGTTTACCGTGAAACTATTCTTTATGAGTCAGATGAATATTTGACATAAAAACATACAAACCATTCTATTATATTTAGTGTTCGGATGGAGGTGTCGATTCCCAGTGACGACTTTTATCAGATATATTACATAGGTACATTGTAAACACCTTATATTTTCAAACAACAGAAAAACAGAAATTTATACCCGATAAAGTGAATTTTATTTAATTTTAATATGTTAATACGTAAACTAGTTTTTATAGGAAATCGTATGACAAAAAATATGAAAGTTATATTTTTACAATAGCCAAATTTGGGGTGACATTATATTTTTCCTTATAATTCATGACCGGCTGGCTGGAGATATCTAAATTCTGTTAAAGTTTGATTGGTTCCTTGTTAAGGGCTACCCAGCAGTGGGGTTACAAACCCGTAACTAATAACGCTCTGGTTTCTAAATTTTTATTTATAGAGCGACCAATTCATTTGTTGACCTATGAAGAAAAGTTCAGTTTCAGTATCTTAAAAAATGTTTAGATGAGTACATCAATTTTATTTAATTTTAAAATGTTAATACGTAAACTAATTTTATTGGAAAACATACGGATTTGTAACAGATTTCGAATTCCAGAACACTGGAATTCGAAAACCGGTTTTTCAAAAGTCGGTTTTTGTATAAACCCGAAACGACACAATCCAGTAACCAAAGTTTATATGTCTAATGTATCTTTATATAATAAATTTCTGTGTTCTGTTTCTAAAAAGGTATGTCAAAACTTTAGCAGCAGTTTCTGGGGATATAATAAGGCTGGGAATTTTCATGATTTTAGTATTCCAAATATTGGTTTGAAAAAATATTCGAATATTCGAACTATTCGGATATTCGAAATATTCGGATTATTCGAATTATTCGAATAGGTGTTCAAATTATTCGGATATTCGAATATTCAGATATTCGAATTATTCGAGTATTTGGATATTCGAATTATTCGACTACCTATTCGAATAATTCGAATATTCGAATACTCGATTAATCCGATTTATTCGAAAAATATATCCGAATAATCCGGATCCTCGAATATTCATTATTAATAGTTATAGCACTGAATACTAGTGAATAGTAAATACTCTATTTGAGTATTTGGTTGAATAGACCACAGTAATAGTCGTGACGTAATCCACTAAGCAGGCAATTTGATTTACTTTCCATACCCAGACTAGGGTATGTCTCCTGTACATGTGCTTTAAGGGTCAGAATTATTTAGTTAGTATTTTATTTTAGGATTGAGGCGCTATTGTTCACGTATTGAAGCTTAAATAAAACGAAAACAGAGCTAGTTTATTATACTTCTGTGTCATAACTATTTTCCCTTTCGAAAAAAATAAAAGTGCTCTAAAATTAGAATGTTTTTAAAAAAGACGCAGATTGTGAAGGTAAAACAAATACATGAAGAGTCAATAGTTAAATATTTACAGGTTTTCTAAAATTTAAAATTTAATTTTAACCCCTGCCTTAGTACAGTAAGAATAAGGTCCAGCAGAGATGGAATAGTTTGACTGGGAGTGAAACGTGCCACTAATGTGGTCTATTTATATATTTGGATTTTAGAATACCTATTATCTACCTATTGTGGTTGGATGCATACTGCATAACTATTCGTACATAATTTAATAATGTATTTTAATAGTCAAATTTACTCAAATGTAATTGAATATTCGAATACTCGAATATATTCAAGTAATCGAATATTTGATTATTCGAATAATCGAGTATTCGAGTATTCGAATATTTCGAATATTCGAATAATTTCCCATTAGAATAATTCGTATTCGAATACTGAATATTCGATTACTCGAATTATTCGTATTCGATTCCCAACCTTAGATATAACCCTATTTAACTTTATAAATGCACTGTTGAGAAGCTACAGCCCTCAAAGCGGTCCTGTAAAAAGAATTCTAGAATATTTTTTTAAATTTGGTGTGTACATTGATGTCTGTCAGATATTTTTTAAAAAATTACAAATAGCTCTATATTAACAGATTGAATTAGCAGTATACTATTCCCAAACTTTTTTTATTGCTAGGCCTATGCCCTAAAGTCGACCCTGTAAAAACAGTATCTTGCGATGTCTTCCAATTTTGAAATATTTTTAAAATATTTTATGTAGAGTTGAGCATGTCTAACTGTAAGAGATATTTTAAAAATTTGTCAGCTTCTTAGCTCTACGCTAGCAGTTTAAATTAGGGGGTACAATCTCCTCTGCCTCTCAAACTTTTTATCGCTACGCCTATGTCCCTAATTTTTTTTTATAATGCATACAAAATTTATTTATATTAGTTACTATTATTTGTCAAATTGCATTGTTTCAAAGCAGTATCTCCGTTGAAAAGCAAATTTATTAATTTGCTTGAAATGTCGATTTTTACTATGTATAAACAAATAATACGTGTCATCCAAATTGGTAAAGCTAATTCCTATACAGATCTGTATACGTATGCTACAAACTAAAAAAGTATGTATATCAATTTTATAAGGGATTTTCGCAATATTACGTATGTTCGGACTCCACAATAAACTGTAGGGCCACATCTCTCTTTACCCAACATAAAACTCTCCGGGGTTATTTTGGTGACTTGCGAGGCAGTTAAGAAAACATTAAACATTAAAAAATACATGTTTCTTTGGAAATTGGCGATTTAGTTCCCCCTTGTTATCAATAGAAATGTTCGATACCAGCCAAAAAGATCATAAATGGCATTAAGCAAATAATCTACTTAACAAGAGATAAGTATTTTTTTGTCATTTTTTAAAAATTACAACTATTACAACTATTTCTAAAAAATTATAATGTTACACGTTTAATTTCTTTACATAAAAAACTGATTTATATCCCGTTTATAACTGTACGAGTCTCGCAACGAAAAAATATTTTACACTCAAGTTGTCCCAGCTGCATAATACATAATAAACAACAAATTTGTCTCATGCAATTCTACCTACGAACCTTCTTAAAAACAAATTGTAGACAAACTGCCATTTCCATATCTAACAACGTATAACTCGGCCGTAGAAGTTAATCCACCAGGTGAACCGAGTGTGATCCAGGTGAATTTCCAAGGCTTGCCGCCGCCACCGCGATATAATGTGATGCGCATTTGACATATTACAAGGATTTATAATTATACACCAAGGTGGGACCTTTCGTCATTCATTGTTGCAACATGAGTTCAATGCTAGGAAACAAGGCGTGTAAACCAATGCAGCCAGAACTAACCAACCCAAGGTGAAGTTGAAGTTGGTGTCGTGTCGACATTTTTCTTATTTGTCCCAGCATAATGCGATGATACTTGTAGTTCGTTATTAAAGTATTGTCACTGGAGACTTTGCATGCAGAAATTTTTTGTACGTTGTGGCACTGAATAATTATTAGTTAATTTTAAAATAGGTACCATACCAAACTGGAAAAGAATAATCACAAATAAATAATGAGAATGTACAGCTTCATCACTTTTTAAATGACCGGAGGGCGCTGGTATCCATTATGCTACTCGTGGTGATGCGCGATGTGATACTAAGCTTACCATTAAAACAGAATATCTCAATGGTATTAAAATGATATATCCCTCTAATTCTCTTTGAGTTTTAATAATAAGCTTGCTCCATCAATGAAAGTAGATATGGATGTCAGTGCTCTCAGGTCATTTAAAAGTGACGAAGCTATACTGTTTTCTTAACCGCCTCTTAAGTCACCGAAATAACTCCTAGAAAATCCTAGGATTTTGTGTTGAATAAAGGGAGACGAGGCCCTACCGTTTATTGTGGAGTCCGAACTACATCTAGGGCATCGACAGTTTCCTCTCCCATCTTAATCCGGAAACAAATTACTAATACAATTTCTAACTTGCTCCGGGATGGATTCAAACCATCGATATTCGGTACCGAGTAAATAGCTATAAGCACTTTACCCACACGGCTACCATGCCCACTACCGAATACTGTCCATACGGAATTTTTTAAATTAATATTGTGCTCATCTGTAAATGTTGCTTACCTTATTAGTTATTAAAAATATAATCGAAATCGGAAATTAAATTCAATGGAATCAATATACAAGTTTCCAACCGATTAACACTAGTGAGTAGCAATATGAAATTATCGTTCCTAGTTTTAATCAAGGCCGTAGCAACACATTTAGCAGGGCTAATTTTTTTCTTGCCAGAGCTAATGTTAATTTTGTTTTCTTACTTAATAGGTGTAGGTTAGGTTTAGGTTTTCTGTGAGTGGGTCCCCGCGGACTTCTTCACTGCAGCCATCAGCAAGCCTATTGCGGCTCACTCCTGGTTATATTTCACCCAATAAGTTCAGTAGTTTGATGAAACTGATAACTTTATTGGATGAGAATATGTCCATATACTCTGGCAGCACTTACCCTTTGCAAATATTGAGAATCGGATCCTCTTCACAGTGGGACAGATGCAGAAGATGTGGTCTGCCTTCTCATCATTCTCCAGGCATAGACGGCACTCGGCGTTTTCCGCTAGTCCGAGTTTATGCAGATGATATTTTAGTCGGCACTGCCCAGTATATAGGCCTGTTAGAAGTTTCATGTTTACCCTGGTTAACTCTAAAAGTGTCTTAGCTCTTGATTTCAAAGGGTGTTTAATAAACGCCTTCGAATAAACTAATTCTGGTAAATCTTGCCAATATTGGAGAGTTTCCTTTCAGCCCAGGTTGCGATAGCCATTTTAGCAGTACTTGAAGGTATGTCAAGTATCCGTCCCGGTCTGATGATTCATGATCCCGCTCCTTCTCTGGCCAAGAAGTCGGCTATTTCGTTACCTTCCATACCAGAGTGACCGGGTATCCAGACCAGAGTCACTTTGTTGTTTTTGCTTAAATGAGTGTATCTAGCCTTCTGACAGTTCCATCCCCTTTTGGAGTTACACCGGTAGGAGTCAAGTGCTTTTATAGCTACTTGGCTATCTGAGAAAATTTTATTGATTTGCGTGTAAGATGCATATATTCCAACTTTCGTACATACAGTTCAATGGCATGACCTCGGCCTGAAAAACAGCATTAGTACCTTAGGTTGAAGATATCCTCACCCTTGCTCTGTAGCTATGTACTCCGGGTCCTGTTCCCTCGGGAGTTTTGAAGCCGTCTGTAAACCAGCAACTCTCTGCCCTCAGTAGATTGGCTTTATTTTGATCCCGCTCATCTATTTCCGGAGAAAGGATGTTGAAGGTCAGCTCGTAGTTGCCCGTGGTAGGCATAGAATCCGAGGAAATTCTCAGGATGCTGTGATTCTCTATGTCATCCCGCAACTTGTTTCGCTCCATTATACTAGTCTGCAGCAGATTAATGGTGGCTGACTGTAGGTTGCCCACCTGGTCTCTCTCCCCAAATATATGGTAAGAGAGGGTAAATCCAGGAGAACTTCCATTGCAACTGATCGTGTGATGCTAATTGCCCCCGTTACGATCATGCATGTTAATCTCTACAGTTCAGAGAGTTTTGTTTTGGCCATCCGTTGAGATCCTTTTGGCCACCAAACAATGGATCCGTATGTTATCATTGATCTGATGACCATGACATAGATCCAGTAAATTTGTTGGGGGTTTGCCACAAATACGACGGCATGTGCATAAGGACAGCTTTGCCTTGTGGATTACCTTTTCCAGATGGGAGTTCCAATTAAGTGATCCATCTAGAGTAATTTCTAGATATTTCACCTGCTCCGTAAATGGAATAGTTTCACCCATTAAGGAGGAAGGCCTTAAGAACTTTAGCTTCCTTTTCCGGGTGAATGGAACTATTACTGTTTTTTGAGGGCTTACAGATATTTGTTCCCTGTCACACACTCACTGCATCCAATGTCTCTTGAAGGGTATTCGATATTACTCCTTCAGACTTTCCTCTGACCAGTATGACAGGATCTGCTGCATATGCTAGAACCTTAACCTCCCACAGTGTGACAAAAGCCGAAAGGTCGTCCACAAGAAGTGACCACAAAAGGGGGAGAGAACCTCACCTTGCGGGCATCCTCTTGTGGCTCTAAAGCTAACTGTTTCGTCCTGTAAAGAAATTGTTATGGTTCTGTTTAATATCATAGCACAGATCCAGTCGCATATAGTAGGCTCAATTTTTATGGCAGCAACTAGGTTGCTGTGTGCTAGTTCTGTTGATTTTCCTGTCTGATAAGCACACTGATGGGTATTGAGGGGGTGATAATTCAGGATGTTCCCCCTGATATATCCATCCAGCACCTACTCCAGGCCTTTCAACAGAAAAGATGTCAGGCTAATTGGTCTAGGTAATTTAGGGCTTGTTCTTTCCTATCCATTTTTGATATATATACTACCTTAACCGCCGACTAACTGGATGGGATTTAGTTCCATACCAGACTAGCTCTGAATAACGTAATGATGGGAGCAGTATTTCGAGTCCATTTTGTAGTAGATCTGGAAAAATACCGTCCTCTCATGGCGATTTGAGTGGTTGGAAGAATTTGATGGCCCACTCAATCGCCGGTAGTGTGATCACCTTTATAGCTGTCAGCCAGTCATTTTTATCAGGCCGTTTTAATCATCCTTCAGATGGTGACAGCTGTTGGTCATCCTAAAGTGATTTTGTGCTAGGAGCTATAAGGTTTCCTTTCCAAAGTCCGCATATGAGCTATCTGGTCGCCTTAACGAGCCGGATTCCCACGTCGGCGCTCTAGAAGAATTTTGTGGATTGTAGTACTGTGAGGTAAGTCAGTTATACTCTCAGAATTTTCTTCAAGATTCCTTTTTGCTTTCCTTATTTCTTTATTATAGTTCGTTAGGATTACATCAGTGTATTTTAAGCAAATTATAGGCATTATACTAAACACGGTTTAACTGGTTTATCATACATTTATATGAAAGAAAGTACATTTAATGATAGATTCTTAAAAGATTTAAAAATCTATAATCTTCTTTGATTTTGAGTCCGAAAGTTTCTCAAAAACAAGTCCAGATTAAGTGAATACGTTTTTGTCTAGCTAAATTGATTAAACGTGCCATGCGGGGATAGTTCTGGATATAACAAGGGGCGGGTCAGACGTTCAAGTCTCCAAACCGAACAAAACTTCGTGAGCTTGCAATTCTCAATACAAGAAACTGTTTGTCCAAATAATAGGGCGCGCCTCTCAAGAGTTTCCGAGAAACAGGCCTCTGAACATTTAACTTATTAGGTCTTAAAATATTCAGTCTGCCACGAGGCCGCATATAGTCCAGTGTCCAAGGAGCTAGAATCGGAAGCGCTAGACCGCTGCATCGTTCCCGGCCATGTATTTTATTCTTCCGTTTAATTTTTTTATTACTTTATAATGCATATTATTGCATCTCCCAGTACGCAAGCGTGCAATGTTATTACGGTCGTCTAACATATATAGTAGGAGAGCAGGTATTTGGTTACATTTGTTCGCTAGCTTTCAAAGCAGTAAGAAGCGATTGGACGCTGTATAAAAAAAATATTGTTTACTATGGAATCTGTTCATCGAATAAACCGCAGTGATACCGAAGAAATTTCTAATTGGTATTCATTTTTAACTATGTTAACATTTCTATGTGTTATGTAAGCATTATTATATATGAAGTATGAAACAAAATTTAAACAAAAGAAAAAATTGCATTGGTCAGTAACCATCAAGTCTTGGGCATAGAATCTGCGGTTCATGGCAGACTGCTTAAGGGGAACACCCTATTATTTTGACAAGTAATTATTGTATATATGGAGGGCTGTTAGCTCACGAAAGTTTGTTCGAATATTATTATATTCTGTTGCATCCAGTTATTATAAAACTCTTCCGTTGTTTTGTTGTAGTGTTTACCTAGACGAAAAAAATTATATGTAAAAAAGAAGTCCCAATTCATTAGTCAAAAAAAAACTCACTCCATAGTGCTACTAACTGTTTATAATAATTCTGTGACTCCGATTAAGGGAACTACTTACAACCATACGGAGAAGAAAGTAATGACGTTCTGATTTTGTGTATACCAATTTATTCCAAAATATTCTTTTTTGGAATAACTGGTTATTTTGAAGTTATCAAAAAGGTGCAAAGGCTTTCATTAACTAATTTTGTTCACAGAATCAAATTTTGATTCAATGAAATATGACATGTTACTTTTTTATATATAGAACACCCTGTATATTTTAAAATAATTCGATCTTCCTCATTTTTCTGATTATTACAATACCATACATGTTATCTCAAAAGTTTTGAAATATTTGAATTTTGGTATTGAAATATCATTAATAATTTTGTTAAACGTAGTTGCCTTTGAAAACAAAATTACTGCATTTCTGAAATAAAGATGCAATTTACTCATTAAACTGATGTTCTCAAAAGTCAGTACCCGTACTGATTAATTCTTCTTTTTCTTCTCAGAGGTAGTTACATGTAATAAACCAGTAACGATATTTTTAATACCAAAAATCCAAATATCTCAAAAACTTTTTTAAAGATAATATAAAATATGTTGATTTTTTTAAATAAAAATGTTTTGCTTAAAATTTGGATTCTGCGAAAAAGAAGTCTATGAGAGTCTACATATTTTTGATAACTTCAAAAATAACCAAGTTATATCAAAAAGGAACATTTCCACGTAATGTAATTTCCCTGTATGTCTTTTTTCTTAGAAACCTTTAAATCGTATCAAAAAAATATAACCTAAGATTAAGATAGTTTAAAAAAAGTTAAATTTAGAAACTTCCTTATGGGAATCTCCTTAAAACTATTTTGTTGATAAGATTTTAGTGTGAATTACGATGAACTTGGAAATTGTAAACTTGATTTAAAAAGGCATTTAATTGTGAGAACGACGTTTTACTTTTTATTTTTATAGTTTCAGATTGACATTCATTACAAGAAAGAGATAAAGACAGACAGACGGTATATCTTAATTATTTCTTAAGTAAGAAATACCCTAGAAGAAAGTAACTAAAACAATATTGCCACACTAACTTAGGCGGTAAATTTAAATATTGTAGGAATCGTTTGATTGTTTTAACATTTGTATTTGTTTACAACTTACGCATTGTTCATTCGCCTTAACGACTATAGGTTTAGATTTTCTTCTTTAAAAATTTGTTTCGTGCACAATATAAACCTCTAAAAGTTCTACTAAGTGACTTGGTTACATATTTCCATCACTTTTACCGAAAATTTTATGAATGTATGTAGGGAGGCTGCGATAAATTGCGAAGTATTAAATAGCAATGCGAATGCATAGATAGATATACTGCCTCATAAGCAGAAATGCCTTAAGTCAATTTTAAAAAAAATGAGATAATTATTTAAATCGTCTATTTATGTGATTTCACATCATAATTAACCCATTTTGTCCCAATGGTGCGTTAACGCACCACATATTTTATGATTTTTTTTGTTAAATTCAGTAAATATTTTTGCATATCCATTTATAAATTTTATTATTATCAGTATTAGAGAACTTAGTACCGTACGAACTGTTGATTTTTATTTTAAAACAAAATTTTATGACACCTCAAAAATCAAGAAAAACGCTGCATAATTTTGTGTCAAAAGGTTGAGGTGATTCTAAAACAGTAAAATATTTTATTTTTGGAAAATATTGTCATTTTTGGCATGTCTATAATATGTAGATTACATGGTAGAAAAAATACATTTAAAATATAATATAGATTATGATTTATTTTTATTAAATAATTACTGGTGCGTGAACGGACCACTGGTTTTATCTATGAAATAAAACCAAGCTATTGCCATTCTCGACAAGTCAGCCTATGTAGCGTAAACAGTCGCCGATTAGTGTGTTGTTTAGTATTTGTTTGTTTTTTGTGCAGTACACGTGATATTTAATTGAAATCAGTAAAATATGCTGTTTTCGAGGTATTTGACTCAAAGGAAATTAGAAGCGGCTCTGGAGGAGATCGTTACGGATTTGGAGAATAATGATGAATTTCGTATTACTCGTATTTACGCATTTTTATATTTTATAGATACAACTCATTCTAGCCTTGGTCTTAGCGGTGACGTTGTCATGAGTCTACTTTCTGTTGTGGATAATCCAGTGAATCACCAAATTTTTTTCGACAACTTTTTTCGTCATTCAAACTCTTCGTACATTTAAAAAATAATGGTTATTTTGCCACCGGTACTATCCGCGAAAATAGGACAAATAAGTGTCCAATCGAAAATTGTAAATCATTTGGTAAAAAAGACCACGAGTCCCATATTTCAGCATATGATTCTGAATCAAAAGTTTCTATTATCCTTTGGCACGATAATTCGGTTGTAACGGTGGCAAGTAATGTTTATAGTGTAGCTCCTGTTCAAAATGTTAAACGCTATAATAGAAAAGAACGAAGAGATGTACAGATACCCCAACCTTATGTAATTGCCCAATACAATAAATATATGGGTGGGGTAGATTTATACGACAACGAAATTGCTAATTATAGATGCCAAATATTTGGGAAAAAATGGTGGTGGCCTTTATTTTGTAATTCATTGGATAGCTTAGTCGTCAACGCATGGAAAATTTATAATGTCAATGAAAAAATTTCCCAAGTAGATTTTAAATCTTACGTAGCCTTGCGACTTTTAAAAACTGATAAAACAATAATTGAAAGGAATCTTGCTCCTGCTATAGATGAACTGCGTTATGATAATACAGGTCACCTCATGATTTCTCATGCCAATAAAGTACGAAGGAGGTGTAGAATTTGCCATAGCCACACAATTTACATTTGTAATAAATGTAATGTACATTTACATACTTCATGCTTTGTACAGTATCAGCAAAAATGAAACCGAGTGTTACCAGTGGTGCGTTCACGCATCATGAAATATTATAATGTTTTTTTATTAAGTAAAGTTCTATGTAGAAAATAATTTACGCTTAGTTATTTTATGTAAGATTGAAACTTTCTATGATATATTTTCTTTAAGGTATTAGTTATATCTTATGTGCCTCAAAATAATATTTCATGTATCCTCCCAGTGGTTCGTTTACGCATCAGTATTTTTTTTATATACGTTAATTTTTTAATTTTTTTATTTGAACAAGGAATATATTCTTAAGAGTAACAAAATAAATATTTACAAACAAAAATGTTCGTTTTTTGAATTTTTCGATGCTTGGGATATAATGGGTTAACCGGAAAAAATCAATTTTAATTTTTAAATAAGACATTATTTATTGATATAATATTATTACCCCATGTTTACTAATATGTACAGTGTCATAAGTAAGAGCGCCTTAAGTTGATATTATAAGGTACTTTTGCGTATTATATATGAATTTTTAGCAAGAACACATTAAATCAGATATAAGGTATTCTTGTTTAAAAATATGTACTCACTATATACGCAGTTCGAAGCTAAAACACCTCAAGTATAGACATGAAGGTGTTCTTGCTTAAAACGTGTAGTGTTTGTTGCATGACGACTTAAGATGTGTGAATTTGTGTAATATGAAATTTATAAATTAAACGAAAAACTTTAAAGTCAAAAAAATCTTCTTTTGGAATTTGCTCAGAAATTGCAATTTTCATTATTTCATTATAGATTTGTTAAAATATTCACAAATAAAAATGTACATAACATGTTTCCTGTTTCTAGAACATAAGAGTTACAAAAATGTTATGGATGACTTAATATTTTTAAAGCCATCAATTTATTTCAGTTTTAAAGCTGCATGTTAGTTTTGTATGCCAATTTGATTAAAAAAAAGCCTTATAGTTAATACATAAGGCTTTTAGTCTCATATAGACATACAAAACTAACATGCAGTTTGAGATTGATATACTCCATGTTAGTTTTGTGTGATTATATGATACTAAAAAGCCTTATGTATTAACGTAAGGCTGTTTAGTATCATATAGGCATAAAAAACTAATATAGAGTGTGAGACTAAAATAAATTAACGACTTTTAAAATATTGAAACATCCATATTTGGTTAATATGAGGCACTTGTTATATACTGAATATTTATGTTGTTTTGAAAGAATAACAAAAAAGCTATTTTTAACAATTTTATGATGAAATCATGAAGACTGCAATTTCTGCACAAACGTCAAAATAATATTTAAGGCATTTCTGCTTATGAGGGCAGTATAGGCGGATCCGTCTGAATAACACGTAGATACGTAAACAGTGCGAAATTAAAGACAACGGAGGTAAACTTTTTTTAAAATATCTTAATCAATTCCTTCAGAGGATAAAGTGAACTTATGCATTAGTGATATCCCGGATTTGCAATTTAACGGCACAAAATTATATTGCACAAGCGGTAAAGAGTATTTTCGTACAAGTCAAAGCAAACATTGAGAAACATTTTCTCAGACAGATATAAAAGTGTGAGTGGTAATATTATAAAAAATGTATTTAGACAATTTTTGCAAAAGTATCGTAGTGGGCAGTATATCAATTTTTAGATGCCATCGGAAAAGACACTAAAGACAAAATATTTATCGCAGAGATGTGACAGTACAAAAAAATATATTCTGAACTGAATGACTAATACGTCTGAATTAGCGTCGATGAAACCACTAATATATACGGCTGGAAAAGGCAAATATTTTAGCGAGTGTATTAATACTAGTAATATACTTTCTCACTTGTGATCGCTAGTTAAAAATATGTACATGTGTATGTTAGTGTGACATTCACCAATAGTTCGAGTCCTCCTCGTATCAACATTGGATGTTACCGAAGTCGTCAAAATAAACACAAGGTAAGATATTTTGTCAAATAAGTATAAACATATTTACGCAGTGACATATCACCTAACATCAACCCTAGAATTGACTTCATTTATCGCTACCTCCCCGATATCTAATTATGACTCTCCAAAGTGACCCAAAATGGGCAAGTAGTATTAAGCATTTGTTTTTTCAAAGAATTTTTATAGTAAGAGTTATTCAAAATCTCTTGAAATGGTTATTTTGCAAGTTTAAATACATACTTTTCAAAAAACTTTTAATTGTCATCAAAATTTCTTGTTGAAACTACTTACCTATATGAACAAAATTTAAAAAATTTGTTTTCATAGAAAATGAAAATGGACTGATCATATCTGAAAAAAAAATCAAAATTCTCTTTTTTTTTGTGAAAATTTAAAAGAAATAGTAAATAACTGAAATTTCGAATAAAACCACTTTAAGTCATTCTGAACAATTTTTATCAGTTTTTAATAAAAAAAGATATCTAATATGATTCTGTCGCCACAGAGTGGCTGGTAGGATGAATGCAGACGACGGTCAATATGACCTCTCGATCTGCTTTGCGCACATGATTCTGGATTATACAGTCGCTAACCCTAACGGATGATTGGTTTAGTTAATAAATGATGATAATATCATCACATGATACAATATAAAGTCAGATAAAATGCACAGTCTTAGCAATAAAAATAAAATCTATAAGAGTAGCACATGCCAAAAAAATAAATAAGTAATACATACAATGAAAACACCCACCCCTATATTTTGTTTATTTTTTGAGTTCCAAATAAAAGTTGTAGTGAATGAAACGAACAAGAGAATATACATTTCAAAAAACATAAAAAAATATACGGTGTTCCATTTAAAAAAATGTAACTTTGGTTTGTCCCTTTTATTGGATCATCTGTATATTCTTTGCAGGGATTATAAAAGAGCTCTTTTGGTTCACTACAAATTTTTTTCTAATTCAAAAAATAAACAAAATATAGAGGTGGGCCCTTTCGTTGGACAACCCTGTACATACACATATACGTGTATAATATATCTGCAAAATAACAGATATCAGATACAATTTAAAAGTCATGTCAATATTTATATGCAATAAAATTGTAAAGGTATTATTACAAAAAAGTGTTAAAAAATAACTGCATCACAGTAATAAAATATCAGCACATAACTTTCTTATACCAGAATATATCATCCTGATCTAAAAAAATCATTTTATTTAATTCTTCACTTACCTCAATTAAATTTTAATAGCGTACCTTGAAATGTTTCATTAAAATTTTTAAATAATTAATTATCAGCGTCATTCAATACTGTCAATAATAATTTATGTCAAATATTTTAATAATTTTTTGTTATTGACATTGATATTTTTGTAAGTAAATTACACCTTTCAAATGTCAAACTGTTAAATTTATCCTAACCCCATTTTATGAAGCCAAATGTGTAAAATATCAGCTTTATTTAAGTACTTGGAAAATATGTTTTATTCGCCTGATATAATAGACATGATTTATAATCTTTCATCAAGAATATATTTTTTTGTAAAGTCAAATACAAAAATGTTTGGGTCCCTTCAGCTGGCCAATTTTGCTCATCACAGAATTTTTCATTGTCTTTAGCCTTTAGAACAAGTGTACCAAATTTGAAAGCTTTTTGTCAAAAACTGTAGCTGCTATCGCGATACTACAGACATACGGACATATTTTTTTCATAAAGTTATGTTTTTTTCATTATAATTCGTCGAGATTCGGCCAGAAATTAAATAAAAATGTTTTAATTTTTTTCCCGAAATTGTATCTTTTTCTTCTTTCATTCATTATGTCTCTTCTGGTGGTACCACAATCATTAAATTTAATGTGTCACCTAAAATGTTGTTGACAATCTTTACTGCCAAATTTGGGAAGTCTCCCATTAGTATTTTGTGCGAATACACACACGCGCGCACACACACACACATCCACACATGCGCACCGACAGACATCATTCGGAAAATAGTCAGAATGGATTCAGGATGGTTCAAAATGTATATATCAATCAAAATCTGGAAATAAAAAAAAATCACGATTGAATGAAATAAATACTTAAATCATATGAAATAGATATATTTAGATAGATTTAATAACAAATTTTTAAATTCCCTTTTAAAATATTTTGTATGCAGATTCTTAATCTTAGCAGGTAAATTATTATAGATATGTTTTTATATCCAGGTATTTTGGATTCTATTTCGTTAAACTATGTAGAGGTATTTTAATTGTAATAATAAAGCGCATAGTACAGTTAATATTCCCAATTGTTTAAACAAGGTTTTGCAGATGTATGATCTATTTAATCCGGCAATAAATCTTACGGCTTTTTTGCAATTTAATCATTATTGTACTATTACCCTGGTAATTATAGCGTAAGAGATTACAAAATGGAAATGTGCATAACAGTATATGACTAAAACCAGTCAACAACATCTCGTAAGTGATTGATGCAATAACGAACTGGAACATCTTTTTGCAAATACATTGTCTAATTGTACCATATTTTGTATTTACCAAGAGATTTTCCTCATATATTTTTCTTAAATTGCTGAATATTGGAAATACAGATTTCCCATTATTTAAAACAAGCCTTTTTTCGGCGAACCGTTCATGAGCTTCTGAAAGTTTTATATTAGTATTGTTAAATTTTTGAACCTGATATCAAATAAATATAGTTTAAAAAAACTAAAAAACACGCTTTTAAAGCACATCAAACTAAAAAGTGAAAAATAATTATTAATATAAACTGAAAACAATAATGAACGAAAAATACTAGTATTATTGTGAAAAAAGCGTGGGTTGCTCGATATACGAAAAAATATGGCACAAAGCGCCCCACGCTTTTTTTCACAATAATACTAGTATTTTTCGTTCATTATTGTTTTCAGTTTAATTAATAATTATTTTTCACTTTTTAGTTTGATGTGCTTTAAAAGCGTGTTTTTTAGTTTTTTTAAACTATATTTATATTGCTTATTGATGCTGATGTTATAACATATTACGATCCAACAGATACTTCTGAAAAAAAAAATATTTTTTTTCAGCCATAGACGGGATTTGAACTCACGCCCGAAGAGTCCGTCGTTTCGCGTCGACTAAGACTTGTGCCTTAGCCCGCTCGGCCATCGAATGAAATGAGAATCACGGAATGTACTAACAGTAATAAGCCACTTGCTCTCACGCAGAGGTACGTGAGGAAAGGAAATTATTTAATTCTGGCGATCCTGATCAGGATAATGATATAAACTTATCAAATTATTGTATTGTTACCGGTTCTTCGTAAGTATACAAAGTTTCAATTAAATCTGTCCGTTTAAATTGGGTCAAAATCGAGTCCAAAGAGTCGGTTACAAAAAAACAAACAAACATACAGGTGAAGCTAATAAAAGCGTGTTAAGAAGACTCATATGCAAGAATAAAGAACCATCTACGATAAAGTCATTTATATAGGTATATTATATACAACAACGGACCTAAAATTGTCCCTCGTGGCACTTCAATTGAAATTCCAAAAACATCAAATTTAATGTTATTATTATTCTTAATTTCTACGAGGTGTGCTCTACCACATAAATTACTTTTAAACCAGTTTAATTGTTGACCTTTTACACTTAGAGAAAAGAAGAAAAGTTCTGTTGATAATTTTAAAAGTAATGATAGTACGCATTTTCTAATAAATTTGTGCTAATTATCTTCACTTAAAAAATTAGAATTTCTTTAGTGTCATTGTATACCACTACATTATTATGTTTATCTTAAACATGATAATGTTAAAATTAGTTTTGATAGAGCTTTTAGAAAGAAATATATAAATATTTAAATCTCAAAACTTCCATTTCTTAAAAATTTATTTCATATAAGGAAACGCATATAAAAAAAATATTTCAACACACCTAGTTACCTAAAAATGTCGCCAAGAAACCCAGTGGCGATGATAATGCAAAATTATTCAATTACGCATTAGCTGGGCATTTTGTATACAATGGATTGTATTGTATTGTGACTCTACTTTTACATGTATTTCAAACTGATTCGTTACAATAGTTACTGACCTTTTATGTAACTATTCTTATTTATTACAAGTTGTCCTAATGGCCTTCTAGTTCAAATAGAATTTATATTTTACACTTTCAATTACATTGCAATGCAATAATTAGAGAATAATTTTCCATTTCTCGTATATAACATAAACTTTCTTTTATAATTAACCTATCAGGGTATTCATATACTGTAAAATGTGCCAGTTATTTATAATAATGAACGTCTTTATTAAAGAAATGGTAATTAATTACATGGAGACTCAAAATTGTAGCCCAACTAGGTGCTTATACTTTTTAAGAGTTTATGCAATGTCAATAATTTGTTTACAAATCACTACGTTTGTGAATATAATTTTATGTTTTACAGAAAATAGATAAATAAAGAATATGCCTATAGAGAGTGAATCAAATGAAAAAAGAGTATTATTTGAATAAAATGATTTCAAACAAAGAAGCGTCAGTGCAATATCTCAAAAAAAAACAGTTATGCAGCTACGGACACGTATTTCGGAGTTATTGCCCCTCATCAGCGTAGCTAAGGAATTGGATC